>MU225039.1:133605-163499 GCA_018584345.1 Thuja plicata | reverse complement strand
AAGAAGAATACCTTGATGCTTTACCCTGCAACGACAGTAAATACAGCAAACATAATTTGGACAGCATTTCAACGTACTAATCTTCATTTCCTCTCATGCACACTTAACTACATACATCTATATACTTTAAAGAGAAAAAATATTGAGGAACACTACCCAATTTGTGGACCCATATCAATTACCGGTCATAAATTTCTTTATTGATATAATACAAGACAAAACTTTTGAAGTTCTAAATATGTTGGAGGACTGCAATAAAATCTCAGGATTTGAAGAACTAATTATCATTATATGTCCACCATTTAAATCTCATAAGATTTGTACAATGGTCTAAGTTTCACACAAGGCCGTCCAATTTGAATGGAGATGCTTAGTTACATATTAACTCTTTCTCTCTTTCTGACACAAAAAAAACACGCATATATACATGTATATGGAGACAAAAACTCAAAATCTTTGAGACATTTTTTTCTGTTTTATATGTTTGACCTTCCCTTAAATTATTTCTCTACAATTCTATGGAAAAAATTATAGATTTCATGTATTAGAACAAAATAAAAGAGACAAAATTCCATACTACATAATACATTTGGCATGATTTCAAATCTTCTTCAAGAAATCTGAGATGCATATGTTTGGAAACCGGGAACCTTAGATTTTAAGACTTTTCTCCTCTTGTATGATTGACATTCCCATAGATTACCGATCTAAATTCTATGAACTAAATATAGATTTCATTTATACGAACAAACTATGATGTCTTGTACATGAAGAAAAAAAAGGGATACAAACTATTGATTTCTTGTACATGAACAAAAAAAAAAAAATTTTGATATAAACTATTGATTTCTTGTACATAAACCAAAAAAAAATACAAAATTGAATAGGAGATGATACATTTTGCATGATTTCAAGTGCTCTTCATGAAATCTGAAATGTTCTCTAGGATTACAACGAATCTGAACATTTTGGGCTAAGAGAGATTAAAAAACAATTGCAGCTCAAGAGGTGTGAGAGAAAAAAATTCCATGGTCTTGGTCTTTATCTTTGAAATAGATCTGTGTTTTCTTGGAGCAAGCGGGCAGGATAGAATTTTAGGTATACGGTGCTCCTCACCCATGGGCGTGTGGCACTCTTCATAACTTCCCACATTATAATGATCATCTTCATTGCCAAAACTGGTACCATCATATTCAACCTGGTTACAATCTTTGTAGTCATTACCTCCCACATTATAATTATCATCTCCATTGCCAGAACTAGTAATACGCAATTCAACATGGTTACAATCTTTGTAGTCCTTTCTTGAATCTTTTGAACACAATAGCAATTTAGGTTTGCAAGCAGGAACAACTGGATCCAAATCAGGAAAGCCCCCATCTTTCTGTGCAGCCTTCCTCTTCTTGCTCGATGGTGCGGCAGAGATTCGATCTTTAGACATCTCCATACCAGATTCTGCAGCTCAAAACAGATGCTTAAAGGATCTGAAGGCCTCCACATTACCAATTCATAACGGTGCTGATATAATGCGGCGCAAAGAGCGGATGTGTTAGAACGTGAGTTGTACGGAAAGGAAATGAAGAAGAGAGAGATAGATTTCGTGTGTGATACCCCATCCGTATAGCTGGCTGACTAAACTTGTATATCACGTAAGTTTGCATGTGACGCCTAACGTGGTATTTGACGTCTTCTCCAATGTTTGGCCCTTCTCCAACTCATGAATCTTATGGATCGTCAACATCTTTTTCAATATTGAACACTACAAGAATGCTACCAATTCACACTTCTCAAAATCTTTAAAATCTTCAATGAAATTTTAAAATCACTTTCTTTGTATAACGGCTTAGTTGACAAGTTAAGTACTAATGTCACATAATCAAATGCCATGTTATATTATTATTATTTTTGTTTAAGTATCTAAAACCCTTCTCAAAAAAATTACTATGAGTTGTGCATGATATCATGCTTTATTGTTGCATTAATGTGGCATCACATGGTTTATTGTTCTAAGATCTATGTTATACATTTCATTCAATTATGAGTACTTACCATCAATATTATCAACTTTAAAATAACAATTATAAATGCAGCAATGTACACTAAATCAACTAATGTTATAAGGCAACGTCTAAACAGCCAACTAAAACGTTGAGTGTTACCTTGGTAACACTTGAAAAAAAGCTAAGTGTTACCAAGGTAACACTCAACGTTTTAGTTGGCTGTTTACACGTTTCCATGTTATAACTACTATTACACCATGCTCAAGTATTAGGTCCTTTTGCTTAGTTCAAAGTCAGAAATTTGGACTACCAACAATTACAACTTAGTCATTATAGGGTTAAAAGAGAGATATAACATAAAATTAAATAATTTGGATAAGGATTTTAGTTGTAAGATTTCGATATTGAGTAGGAACAATATTGTATACATATTTTAGAGAGAACTAGACATTTATCTAGAAGTTTTTGTTCATTAAGAAATGTCCCACATCTTGAGCTCATTTTGAAGTTTTTAACAAGGAGTTGAATTTAGGATTCAACAAAGAGTACATGTTTAGATTGATAATAGTTGCTAGATATTGTCACATTTTTTTTTGCATTTTATATTTGTTGTTTTAGTTTTGGTATAATATTTGAAGGTACACTAGATTGACATATACATGCTTCAGGAGAATTGGATAAATTAAATGAATTATTTAAGAATTAGACCTAAAAACTATAATTATTTCAAAATATATATTAACACTATAGAATTTTGAGTTTATGACAATCAAGGAGAAAGTAACCATGCTTATTGGCTTCATAGGAGATGAAACTAGACACTATAGCATTTTACTTATAATTCTTTTAGTTTGATTTGAGAAATCAACATTACATTAGTTGATTATACATTTTAGGATCTTTTGGTCATTACACACACTAGAAATTGATGTTGAAGATTGAGGAGGTTAGATAATAATTTATATTTGTGTTTCCTATTATTATTTGGTAGAAAAAAGAGGTGAAAAAGAGATAAAAGTACAAGTAGGAGTGTGAGGGCATAGGACAGTGTATGAAGATTTTGTATTTTGTTATTGGGATATGTACTAACTTAATTATCATTATAAAATATTTTCATTGGTTTGAGAATTAATAATTTAATATGTGGAATTTTTTGTTTTTTTGGGTTTTCCATCTTTAAGTTTTTATTAAGGTAAATTTATGTTGATATTAGTGTGATCTTATTTCATGTTTGTTCTTAGAGGAGGTTATATGATTGGATATTCCTTCATTAGACACTACTATGATGACATCGCCCCATTAAGTAAAATTTATTGTACACAATACATGAGAGCCAAAGGGTTGAATCTTGTCTCCAAACCCTGTTCTCAATTTGAATCTTACTATAAGTAGGTTTTCAACATTACATAAAATTTTGTAGGCTTATCCAAATATTTTTAGAGGAGATTTTCATCCAAGTGGGCCACTAAATAACTTTAATGTTGCTTATTTAGCTATTTCTTTTTATTATTAATAATTAATGAGTCTTAGAAAATTATCATTCATCATATTTTTTGAGACATAATCTTCAAATTTTCAAGTTGCTTTATGTATTAAAGCATTATGAGTGGTATATATATCTTGTTGATAAATGAATCTAATTTTTTGAATGATTATAGAATGTTGTATAGTTAAATGTTAGTAATGAGGGTTAATGTTGATAAGATAAATTGAAAGAAACTAACCTATGGTAGAGATTCATTATCACAACATATAGCTATAATATGGTCACTCTAGAGCATGTTCAACCTTTGCATCTAATGCAAGAAGTAACCATGGAAGTAGCACTCATGGATGGTGGTATGATTCATTCATGAATCTTACCATCTTATTTTATTTTTGTTGATCATTATTAAATTTCATATTAGGACTAATGATGAATTTGTGGAATGATACAACATGGTTGATAAATCATTATGCTCTATTCTTACACATTTTCAACCATAAGCATTCCCTAATAATGCTAAAGTTTGAATAGAATTGTGACACTCATCTTTGCCTAATTAGATTCACATTATTGTTTAAGAAAGAATAAGTCTTCTCCTTATGATCATGGGAATACCGACATATGTCACTAAGTTGTTCAGAGTTTACAAATGGTTCAATTCTTAGGATTATGGCTAAATATTATTTATATTGTAAGAGTTGATAATTAGTTGCTAGTTAGTCACTAGATCTTGTCATCAGTATATTTATCAATTAGAAATTATATTATCAATGCATAGACTCTTTTTGAATGACAATATAAAGGATGAATTTTGACAATGAAGCTTTCAATTGAAGATTGAATATTGATAAGTAATTTTACAACCACTCAAGAAAGGGTCGCTTGAGGTACTATAATTATATTAATAGTTTAGTTTATCTTTAATAATGGCTTATATTTTTTTATTAGTAAAGTATTTTTTGAGTTAACTTCTCCATTTTCAGATTAATATGCTTAACTATAAGAAATGAATTGTTTACGATAATTTGTGTGTAAACAAGCTTTAGCGTAGTTCATCTTAGTAGGAACTATTAATTGCAACAACTACTATAACATTAGATTGTTATCCACAATAAATATTATACTACTATATTTACTTTAACGTTACCATTATTTTATTTAGTTTGTTGCCTCAAGTGGTCTCCTCTGCACAATTTATATAATTTATTAGAGTTTCCTGAACTATACCATTTGTGCTGGCATGATCGAAGAATATATGCTTCCCCATGTGATAATTAAATGTAACACTTCTCACTTAATAGAATACTTGATAAGTAATTTTTTGGTTTGTTGAGTTGAATGCATATCTTTCCATCATCAATCTTGTCAGTGTTAGGGTTTAGAAAAATATGAGAAAGAAAAAATATTAAGATAATACAGAAAAATAAGAGAAGACCAAAATACAATAACAAAAATATTTATTGAGGTTCACCGAATATGGGCTACATCCACCAAAGAAATAGTTGTCCACTTATTTTCATCCAGCAAAGAGAAAATTATAGTCTAATCATTTCACATTACACCACAACCTATTTATAGGCCTTTTAGGGAATTTAACAATTTTTTGGTTAACAATTTAACCCTAAAAAATTCTTGACGAGTTAACCTAGGAAAATATTTGGCAACCTAACTAAAAACGCTTAACAACTTAACCAAAAAAAAATCAAACCCAACAAATCATTAAAAGTGTACATTAGTTTCCTGATCAGTTACCACATACCGATAATCTCCCACTTTGAGATTTACTAGGCTCCACACTAAACAATCTTCCACTTGGAGACTAATCGTGTAGCAATATCACTATGCCTAAGTTCCCATTTGATGGACACACCTAGACTTGACTATTTATCATTTCCACTATGATGAAGCTTGAAGACCAATAGAAACTAAGAAAGAATTTAGTTTCTCTTTAGTGACTGCCTTGGTCAACATATCTTCAATTTTTTTTCTAGTATGTATCGTCTCCTACTTCAATTTACCATCCTCTAAAACTGATCATGTGAAATGATACTGAAGTCAGATGTGTTTGGTGTTAGAGTGAAGGAATGAGTTCTTCGCAAGATGAATCACACCCTAACTATTATTGTACAACCTACTATGTTTTTTTCTCTTGTGCAATTCCTCTATAAACCTTTGTAACCAAATCATCTCCTTACTAGCCTTTGTAGAAGAAACATATTCTTCTTTTGTGGTTGAAAGTGTTACAACCATTTTTAGTCTTGAAATATAGCTGAATGTTGTGCCACCTATAGTAAAACCATACCCTATAGTGCTCCCCTTCTATCAATATCTCCTTCTAAATTTGAGTCAACATAGCCTTATAAAGTGGAAGGGAAGCCCCAAAAATATAAAGACTGAATTGTTGTACCTCTCAAATACCTAATAATCTACTTTACTACATTTCAATGCTCTTTTCCAATATTTTTTATATACCTGCTCAAAACTCCCACTCCATGTGAAATATTTGGCCTTGTACACACCATGACATACATCAAGCTCGAAACTTATCAAGAGTATGGAGCCTTAGACATATACTCCATCTCCTCCTATGTCTTGGGGCTATTTTCTTTGGACAATCTAAAAAAAATAGGCAAAGGTGTACTAACTAGTGTTGGATCTTGCATCTACAATATCTTCATCACCTTTTCAATGTAATCTCTCTAAGACAATGTCAATGTGTGATTTTTCCTATCCCTAGTTATTCTTGTACCAAGGATTTGTTTTGCTGCACCCAAATATTTCATAGAAAATGACCGTGCTAATTTATATTTAAGGTCATTTATATGTTGCATATAAGATCCAACAATAAGCATATCATCAACATATAATAATAGGATAATATATCTTCTTATCCAATCTTTTAAAATAAACACAATGATCAGAATGACATTTGTTGTAACATTGTTCGTCCATAAAACTATCAAATTTCATATACCATTGCCAAGATGCTTATTTCAACCCATACAATCTCTTCTTCAATGTGGACACTAAATTTTCCTTACCATTGACCTTATATCCTTGTGGTTTATTGTATACAATTCTCTTTGAAATCTCCATGGAGAAAATATTTTTTGACATCTAATTATTCCAGATGAAAATATTGTATGGTCATAAACTTAGAATAGTTCAAATTTAATTCATTTTAACAATAGGAGAAAATATCTCATCAAAATCAATGCCTTTATTTTGTGCAAAACCTTTGACCACAAGTCTAGCCTTGTATTGATTCTTGCCTCCATGTTCTTCCTTTAAGTTCTTGTAAATCCCTTTGTTAAGAAAGGTTCTTTTAACTTAAAGAAATTCAACTAACTCCCAGGTTTTATTTTGTATCAAGGAATCCATCTCCTCTTTCATTCCTTGCTCCCACTGTTTCCTCATTCCAAACTGCATTTCTTTTTCATAACTTTCTATTTCACCAGACTTAGTCAATAATACATAATATAATGAAGGAGAATGTCATTCAAAAGATCTACTTATCTTGGAAGATCTTCTTACTGGAGTTTGAGGAGCCTAATGTTGTTCTGGCTGCTCAATAATTTTTTTTACTGTTGGTGCTACATTTATTGGTATATCATCAAGAACCATGTGTTCTGTGTGTTCCTCTTCTTTCTTATTTCCACGTATCTAATCATTGTACATGACATTTTCGTTGAATATGACATCTCTACTCTTAATGATTTTGTGATTCTCAAAATCCTATCAATGATAACAAAAAAATTTAATGTCATACCCAATAAAAGTACACTTCTTGTATTTTTCCTCAATCCTTGATCAATTTTCTAAATCAATATGGAAAAATGCTTCACAACCAAAGTTTTTCAGAAATGAGAAGTTTACTTTTTTCCTTGTCCATGCTTCCACTATAATACCACCATCCAAGGAACTTGAATGCCATATGTTTATCAAGTAAACACAAATATCTATATTATCTACACAAAAATTAAAAGGCAATGCTACATGCAATCTCATGCTCCTTGTATGCACTAGATGATAGTTCTATTCATCCTTTCAGACACAACATTTTCCTATGGGTTTCTAGGAACTGTATTTGTATGAATCCCATGGTATGAAAAATATCGATCAAAATTTATGTTGCAGTATTGGCCTCCATATAATGTGATCTGAGGCACATCAAATTACTTCATGTCTTATTCTCAACCAAATATTTCTATTTCTTAAAGACTTCAAATACATCGGATTTTATGGGAATGAAATAAACCTAGTTTTCCTAATTACATCATCAATAAAAGTAACATAGAAATAAGACCCACCAAGATATGGTACCTGGGCTGGTCCCCATATATTAGAATGCACAAGCTCTAACTTTTCACTCTTCTTTTACTTCCCAACTCAAAGAAATATAGTTCTCTCTTTTTTTTCCATAAACAAAATTTTCACAAAAATCCAAATCAACTTGTTTCAAACCTAGCAATAAACTCTTTGAATGGATAATCTTCATCCCCTTCTTGTGCAGGAGCACCTAGGGTTCAAAGCCCTCCATTTTTTTGTTGTTTTGTTTTCCTTTTCATTTTAAAATGAGACTAGGGAAGTTTAGGGGGCGTAAAAGTATGAAGTTGTGTCGTACTTGAGGACCATTTTTGTAGTTTCAGCTATCTGATTTCTTTTCCCTCTATTTGCGCTCTACTCTTTCTTCTCAAATCTTGTGTGCTGAATGAAGTGCTCTCATCTAGTATTTATAGACTTTTGCACTAAGTCTGTCATAAATGCTCAACAACTCGTCGGGTCATGAAGACGAAGTTCATCAGGAAGACTCTTCAAATAACATTCTCGGTGTTGATAGGATGCTCGGGATGGCTGTTAAGAATGTTCCTTTTACTGATGGATATCAGTGTTGTGTTACGACAACTTTATAACTTTACTTCCTTACTGATGGGTGTCGGGTTACATTAGCAACTTAGCCATTTTATGTGTTGACCGACAATTCTCGGTAAGTGTAAAAATCTCATCCTTTATAATCACCGATGATTTTTGGTATATGTTTACCGGCGGGGTTGATTTCTCAGAATTGTAACAAGTAACATGATATGCATATTTATTCATGCAGATTTTGACTATCTATCAATTTGTATAATAGAACTGATGCAAAATATGACTTGGTGTAGTGTCATTCCATACTTGTTCATCTTTAGGTGGGGGTGATGATGTCACCAGATCCATGGGATGAGGTGTCACCCACTACATTTCTTGGTCCATCTTGTTCAGTGGTTGAAGCTTTCCTCCACATTTTCTTTCTCATTTTCTTGATGTTTTCAATGGTGTTACCATTTTAAAAAGTGGTGGTTTCTGTTATTTGATCTCTGCAGTCCTTCTTTAGATGTCCAGCCTTATGGCAGTGCAAACATGCCATTCCTGGGTTGGTCTAGCCTCTAGATCTTTTGGTCCATAATCTCATATAGTTTGTAGCAATGTGATCATATCTACCACATGTTGTGCAGTTTATCCATGTATTGTAGTCCCAAACATATGAATCACCGACTCTTCTCGGTTTATATGCATTTTCTTCATTTTTGGGTTTTCATGCTTCAATTTTCTTCTTCCTATATTCCAGAGATGTGTGCCCATGCATTTTGAAGGTGGGACAATACTTGTCCATATAGGTTTCCTTCTTTTGTTCTTTCACCTTTGATTTACATTCATGTGCTTTATGTCCTTTCTTGCTACAATTATAACAATGTCCAATGAATGCAAATGTGGATTTAGAAATACCTTTTTCTTTGCTCTTGTAGACATTTGAGGTGTGGCCTTGCTTTCCACAGTGATTGCATGTCAGATTTCTTGGTCTAGGATTGGTGTAAGGATCTTTTGGATTAGCTTCATTTGATGACTCTCTATGCTCCGTGTACCCTAGTCTAGTGTTGGTGTTGGGTCTTCTTTGTGAATTCAAGAATTCATCCATCCTTTTTTAACTCTCTTTAGCTCTCTTAATCAAATCATTATGTTGATGTAGAACTCTATCCTCATGCTTTAGCTTTTCATTTTCTTCTCTTAGTTTACCGATAATCTGTATTCTTTCAACGAGTTCCACATTCATTATGTTTTCTTCTTGACTCATAAGAATAATATGATTAGTTACCTCATGGTGATGCTCTATAAGTCTGAGTATCTCAGACTCCTTTTCTTGTAGCTTGTTTATGATCTTTCTTCTATCATCAATAGCTAGAGTTCTTTCTTGTTTAGCTTGCCTTGCATTATTCATGACATCAATCAATCTTACCATCTATGTCTCTTGACCAATTTGCAGAGGTTTGACTTGTCTAGCTAGATGTAGATTGATCTCAGTTAGGCTTGTCATGCTTTGTTCTGATGTGTCTAATGCCTTGCTTGTATTTGATCCTGAAGACTCAAAGAAATATGGAATCTCTTCCTCAAGATAATTTGTCTCATTATAGCAAGAAGCTATAATCTTTCTTTCATACAACAAATGTCTCATACCAATTCTATCTTCTTTATACTATTCATAGAACATCTAAATTTCAAGCTTTTTATTCTCAATATTTTAATCAAGTTTGTACTTCTCCATTATATGATCTTTTCTCTTAAGCCTTTAAGCTTTCCAAGAAGATACTTATCTCTGATACCAATTGTTGGGATTAATGGGAAGTAGTAGTGAGAGGGGAGGGGTGAATCAGTACCTCTTAAACTTTTAACACTTTTTACATTTCATCATTAGTATAAAAATTTTACTGTATTACCGACCATATCTAATGTTTTTTCTTATGCATGTAGTATTAATTCATAAACTTAATTTTATGAAACATTCATTGAAACATTTGTGAAAGTAATAGACACATAACACAAGATATGATATCGCAGAAAGCTCCTGTTAGGAAGTAAAAACTACGGTGGGGATGGCACCCACAAAACTTCACTATCTGCAAAATGGAAGGGAGCCGGTAAAGGATTACAACTGATCACTTCTGATGATCTACCTTGTTAGGAGTATTAATATAGAGACCTATTAGGATCTACTCTGTTAAGAGCTTTTAACAACACTAATGAAGTGTGCACTTGGTTAAGAGATTTACAATAGGACTGTTAAGTCCACCTTCCTTGAAAGGATTTCTTAAGTGTACCCCACTTGTTAGAATGTGTACAATATGTTTGACTTAACTGTATGCAATCTATAATTGCTGATTACAGATCCATTAAAGTTCTTAGAATATGAATATCACCTATAGTGATCGATTAATACCTTTTCCTGCTCCTCAATAGCTTTTGTTCTGTTCTTGACAACTGATTTGATCTTTGTCTGTGTTGTTGCATGAATTTTCTTGTTTGATCCTTAGATGCTCTTAGTGGCTACAATCATCATCGAACAACATGTTCATAATTGATTGATCGTCTATTTATACAAGTATTTGACCTATTCTAGAATCACGCATTACAATGTTAACTCTAGATCCAAGGTATACAACTTGACCTTGATCTTTCAGTTTGCATGTTTTAAAATAGTTATACTGATAAAAACAATAATAATTGCATTGCTTTCTCCGCATGTAATGGATTTAAAACAAATCAAGAAGCTAAATATAAAACTTCAGTGATTTATCTGACGTGGAAAGTCATATCCACTTTTTACGGGATGTAACTGACTATCGGTTCTTGATCGTCGTTGCGAACAGAAAGTCTGTCGGTGTTCCTTCATTGAACTGATTGTCGAGTTTCCACTCTTTAATTGTTTCATCGGGTTACACTGTTGGTTACTCATCGGGTTCCCTTGTCCTTTTTGTCATCGGGTAACACTGAATAGTGTTTGTTAGGATACTTTGTACTTGGCAGCATCGGTAACCTTGGCGTCGGGTAGTGATGTGCCCTGTCTGTCGGTGTAGTGTAAACCGATGGTGTAGATGATGTTTTTCCTTGCATATACTAATGGCCAAATATAATGTCTTTAGTTTGATTAGCACACAAAGCATTCACCCTAAACCTATTAAACAATTAAGAGAAATTTTCTTGTAAAAACATGAAAAATACTAAGGAATCAAAATACTTTTCGATACACTTTAAAGCACTATCATGCTTGATTTCTTGTTTGGGTCACGTGACTACATCCACAATCACAGTGGGGTGAGCCTGAAGGCTCCACGTGGTTGGATGGAATGTTCAACACTTGTTAGGGACTAACATATAGGTGATGGATTTGATTAAGAGATTCAGTGTGATGTGGATCACACCTTCTTTCCTTACTCTCTCTTTTACTAACTTATATACTCATGTTATGCTTTCAAGTTCTATACTTTATTTATTATTGTATATCTATGAAATCAACTGTAATTGACCTTGATCTAGTGTATCTGGTACTCCCCAATGTGGAGCTAGCATTCATTAGGCCATACATTGGTGTTAACACTTAGAAATATGTATTTTCTACCTTTATGTGAAAATATGTGGATTCATTTGCTGCCCTATGCATATGTAACTATTTCTACACATATGTTAACATATTATATGCATACATTCAAATAGCATATGAATTCATATTCATAAATTGCTATGTTCCTGTGCATTTATAATAGAAGGAAATTCACAAGGGTCTGTATAAGAATTAACCTTTGATTTGGTTTCTTTGTGTTCTTAGGATTATTTTCATGTATTCACTTCCTATTTTCTATCTTGTTTGGACCTGGTTTAACTCACTTTTTCATTTGAGCTTCAAATGAACCTAGTGAAGTTGGTCCTTGTGAATCGATTTAGTCTCCACCTTGGGAAGCCATGTGCCATTGAGTAGCTTGGTTATTTGAAGTGTGTTGTGTGTTGTCTAGGATTTCAAGATGCAACTGCCGGACATGACCATGTCATTCCAGTTGAGTGTTCTAGAGGTTTGGGAACCCTTGGAAATTCTAGTAAGACATTTTATGCTTGTGTCAATTGGTTGGTGATTGTTGTGTGTTTCTTTATTGCTTATGAAATGTTGTTATGATTATAGTACACACTTATGTCATTGTTGTTATAGTTATTGAAAAAATAAAGTTATTAAGTGCATGTTTAACCCTTCATTTTGAGGGTTCCTTGACAGGACATTATAGAAGTGTTGTAAAAAATTTAGTACATTTCCTTAGTTTACTTATTTTTATATGTAATCTGCCCTTACCCCCTTTCAATTCACTCTAAATATTAAGATCCAACTTCTAAAATATTATAGGTTACTCTGCATATTGCATTAGGTACTCTAATATGCAAAGCTTTCTATAAGGTTGTTACCCTTGTAAGTGTAAAAGTTTACCATCAGTATGAAACAAATAATTTTGTTTAGAAAGGACTTTGAAAGATTTAAAAAATCAAGAATAAAGTGTTATTCTACAACCTTGACTAAAATATTTATAGCTTGCAAAGCTATTTAAAAATATGAAATGGATTGTTTATTGCATCTTTTGAAAAAATATTAGAATAAGTCTGACATGGGCTTTCTGACCATCCAAATTTCATTTTAAAGAAATGAATGCCACTACAACACATTGCAGTTAAATAATGTGATAAGTTTATTGGAGATGGGTATTAATGATAGAGGAAGTGACTAAAAAAACAGGAAGATTTTGTTTTTGGTATGTGTTGGCCCACTTATTGTTGCCCCCAATTTAATATTTTAAAACCAAGCCCTTATCTCATTAACAAAGATCTAAGGTGAAATTTGTGCTCTTCTTCATTGATTTTGTTCATCATCTTCTTGTAAAGATGATATTTCATAAGGGGCAGCATCAGAAAGACTTATTGAACCATAGATGAAACTGTTCAGGTTGAATGTTTAGAGGGTTCAGCAAGCTCAAGCAGTTCAACAGGTTCAAAGGTTCAGAGTTCAAATATTCAAAGTTCAGACTCAGAGATACAGTTTCAGAGGATCAAGTTCGAGACAGTTCAAGTTCAAAAGTATTCACAGCTAATATTCTCTGTTTCCAAGGAGTCTTCAAAGTTTATGTACCATGTGCTTAAGCCACAACAGTAATCCAACCTCCATAGATTTACTCATACACTCAGTCAGTCTTCTCTGAATGTGCTCGAAGCCTTGGATAGGTAAAAACAAGGCCTGATATTAGCTACAGAGGATCCAAGGTTGATGAAATGCATAAGTTGTTTCAGATGTCATGGATTTGTGATGACAATTAAGTGAAATCAAAATGTTGTGATGTATACCATTCTCCATAAAAACGGTATTGATGCTCTTATTAAAAATTAAAAAATGTTACTAATATTCTTGATAAGGCGGCATCTGGTCAACAGACTCTGTTGAGATTTCAGAATAAAGACATGACAAATAGAGGTTATAAGCCACTCAATATATTTCAATGCTCAAGCAGCGAAAGTGAAGAAGCATTAATGTGGGACTACAAAATATGTCCCCATCTTTAGATCGAAGAGAGGCGTCAAGGATATACAACAAGCACCAAATCGTTCGCACTCCATATTGATAAAGGAATTTAGATTTGGGACCTCACAAACGGGATTTGGTAATTATCAATATATGTCAGCAAACTTGTAGAAGAGTATTGGCAAGAAGAAAATGATTGTCGGGTGACTGGAACAAGGGAATAGCCGCCTTGAGTGCATTACACTCTCGAGAGGGGAAAGTCAGACTTCGAAGGTTACCCCATTTGGCTTAACAGTGAGTTGTGAATTCAAAGTGATCTATTCGTTCGAAGACTATTTATGGCATCAAGGTTTTGACTATATTATTTCAAATTATTGGGATTGTAATTATATGTTGAAGGAAAGTAATATCCGAGCCTGATAGGATATGAGAGGCGACATCCATCGAATTTTTTTAATGAAGACCCAAAACATGGCTACTGTTGGTATGACATTAAGGTCCAACCATGATTCTAGTCAAGGAAAGAGTTGCGGTTTAAGCTTTGATTAAGCCGATAGGCTTACTCCTGAGGAGATGCCCGTCTGAAAATTCAGACATTCCGGCAGTCTTACGCCGGGAAAGGTAATCAGATCTTTGAATCAATATGCAATCACATAAATTTTATGTTTACCTGGATGCGTATGTGTTGGTGGGGTCAAGAAGATTTCCTTGCGTGTGGATTGGTTGGATTTATCAGGATATATTGATCTTCGCATGGTAATGGTGTCGAAGCCACCTCCATTGGCTGGGCTTAAACCCCACACACTAAGCCTTGACCAGGTGTGAGGACCGCTTTGTCCGTCACATTAAAAAACGCTCGTTTTCGTTCCCTATGCAGTCCCGTCCGAGTTACCGAACTCAATCCTGTCAAAGTCCGCAGCTAACCGCAGTTTATGCCGCCCAGCACATAAACTAAATGAAATTCAAACTCACTGTTCCCGCGCTGTGAAGTTAAATGGATGCTGATAGCATAGAAGAGATGGATGCATTCACAAGGCAGCCACAATGTGGAATCAATTTACATATGCTAACGTACTACCAGTCTATATCACAACGGGAGCTTTGGAACAGGGTGGAAGTATACAAAAAATAGTTGATAGCAATGGCTTCCAAGGTAGTTTGTTTGCTAATATTGTCTGTTTGCTCTGCAGTCGTTTCTGCTATCTTATCACAGAGAGAAGAGAAAACCCAAATGCAGTCGTTTCTGCTATCTTATCACAGAGAGAAGAGAAAACTCAAATGTATAGGCATCGATCTCCTTTCATTTTTTTATCCCTTCATTTATTCTTTTGTTCTATCAAAATTTTTCCTTATATTTCTTCAGCTTAATAATTATTGTTGGCACAATAGGTCTCTTTAACATTTCTTCAGCTTGATAATAATTGTTGGCACAATAGTCCTCTTTAACACTAATATAAAATTTATTTGGCATAGAACAATAACTGTAAGTGTTGTTTATATTCTATTTGTCTTATTCCACATCCTACCTATGTCAATACTTGTTATAAACTATCATTGAGTATGATAAGAAACAGAGGGAGTGAATCTTAGATTAATGCATCAACCAAGGTCAATCCTCTTCTCTTTATGATATTGGAGCACAAATGCACCTAGCTACTATGCTCAAGGCAGAGCTAGGTGCATGGGTTTTTCTCTTTTATCGAAAGTGAAAAGAATTGCCAAGTGTCTGATGAACTATGTTAATGTTGATTAAGTAGACTAAAAATTTAATCTAATTTATTTTATTAACTACTAACAATAACCTAAACTATATAAAACTATTCTACTGGTGTAATAATAAAAAAAAATCCCATTATCCATATTTACCATCTTACACAATTCAAACAAATATCAAATAAATAAATCTGAAATAAAATAAGAAATTCTTTTAGATATTTGTAGAATTTATATATAATACAACTTTAGATAAGTCAAATAAAYAAATTTAAGTGTTATAATAATAGMAATGATGACTTTATATTATATAACATGGAAGAAAAAGTAAAAATAMAAATAACAAAAYACATTTTCAATAAATAAGGAAAGATTTTAGTAAGTATTACTTAATTATTTTGTGCTCTAACTAATTTAAAATGGAAACATTCAATGAGGTTAGTCACTATGAACAAGTAAAATTRTTGAAAATGAAGACTATAGTTAGATTACTTTTACTTCCTACAAATAATTAAAAATKATTATTTACSATGTATATTAAATAAAATAGTAATAATCTTCTTTAAATAAAATTGTAATAGTTTTAGACATCRTATTTTGAAAGTATTTGATGASAATAGAATCTTCCTTTTTGAAAAGCACTTCAAATCTAATTTGTGTCTTCCATTACTACTAGAATATATTCCATTATTCTATGCCTACTAAAATTCAAGAAAGGATTTCCAAAAGTAAAGATTCTTTAAATCACAGGAATTGATTTATATGGAAAGTTACGTAAGTTAAAAAAGCATGTTCTAAATTTAGCAAAACGTAAGACCTTCAATATGATCAAAAAGTGGTAAAAGATATAAATGTAGTAGGCATATAATTTCTCATATAGTCGTCCATAATACTATATTGTTGTTGATAAATAATAAGGGACCAAGGTCATAATGGTGATAGATGATCGTTCAGGAAACTGCAGGAGCAGGAAAATCTTACTTAATTGCTTGTATCAGAAAAGTACTAAACAATAGGACAGCCCAACAAAAAGGCCAGCTATTGATATTTGCCCCAATAGGGGTTGCTGCATTCAATATACATGCATCAACAATCCATTCAAATCTCAGAATACCTATCAAAGACATGCAACCACTACAAAGCCAGGCATTAACAACATTCCAAGAAGAATTAAAACATATAAAGTATATCCTAATAGATGAAATGAGCTTCATCGGACCAAAGATACTCCTCAAAATTGATAGTCGGCTCTGAGAGGCCTTTCCCAATCGAAAACATGCTCCTTTCGGTGGAATTTCAATGATACTCTTCGGCGATCTAGCACAACTGCCACCTGTCATGGATAAACCAATTTACACATCATATTCCAATGCAAAGTTATTGTGGGACCAATTTACAATGATTGGAAGTTACTAATGACTCATACAGACATACACCTTACAGCATCTGAAAATAAAACATTTGATAGTGCTATACATCTGTTCACTACAAATGATTCAGTAAAGCTACACAACAAGAAGATGTTGAAATCATTACATTGTCCGATCGCAATAAGCACAGCAATAAGTTTTGCAAACAAAAATAATAATATAGTGAATGATGAACAATTAGAAAAACATGTACTTCTTTGTAGGGGTCAACGCATTATGCTTACGGTGAATATATGGATAGAGACAGGGCTTGTGAATGGAGCTCTTGGTGAGGTGATTGACATTCTTTATGGGCCAGACTGCAAGCCACCAAGTGTGCCTATGTATGTTGTCATACGATTTGATAATTATTGTGGACCATCTCGGAATGAAAAGGACCCAAAGGCTGTACCGATTGTGCCTGTCACATTAGGTAGCTGAAGACAACTCCCTCTAACCATGTCATGGGCTATTACTATACACAAATCACAAGGGCTCACACTACAAAAAGAAACAATTGACATTGGTAAAATAGAGAGACAAGGAATGATGTTTACAGGTATATCAAGAGTCAAATCTCTGGATAGTCTTCACATCCAGCTTGCATTCTCGTATGATAGGTATGCCAAAATGTAGAATAGTCCATATACAATGAAACAGAAAGTAGAAGAATCTCGTCTAAACCAACTGTCAATGGAAACCAAATACACCTATTCTGCATGTACAAAACAATAATGAACCTATATAGTACTATCGGCGCACCCCTTGGACCCTTCAAAAGGTACAAGTGCTAGTTATATCAGAACTTAAGCAGAGTATGCCAAATTGCAAACGATGGCATGAACAAGCTGCCTCCAATTGGATCTTCAATGCCAATGAACTAGAAAAAAAGAGTATACAAGAATGATATTCATGATGCTCAAGTCTATTGGAGGAACACAATTTGAAGTGTCTGAGAAAGTGAGGAACATTAAAATTGGAATGCTCAAACTTGACTAATTGCAGCATCCATGTTTCATTACACATTGGGTAATTGAGTGCACATTCCTGTATACACGGGTTTATATTTGGAAGCTTCATTAAGTTGGTATCGGTATGTGGAACCAAAAATGCTCTTTAACTATCAAGATAACATGAAATAGCTGTCAAAGAGGTATTAGTAATGGAGCATGGAAGTGTTGGTACTCTCAAATTTGGTACAAATTTGGAGTGACCAATTCAAATTTTCTCTAAGGGAAGGTGAATACCTCTGAAATTTTTTGATGATGCTTACTTGAAGTGCAAGTAAAATATGACATGATGATTTGTATGAGATACTGATTGGGGAGCATGTGTAAAACCTATCATGGAGTAAATGTAATGGGTGACAAATTTCAGATGTCAATTTTGATAAGTTTTGAAGAGGGTCATTTGGAGGTGTCCAATTAAATCTGAATTCTACATATTGTCTGATTATAGAAAATGGCCTACTTTGCATGCTTGCATCTTTGACCAGATAGAGTTTCATGATATAAGGATGGGTCTGAGGTGTTGTAGGTATGAGAGAGAAGCTTTAGTTTCATTTGTAGATTCACATGACTTCATATGATAGGTTTGCCAGAGCAATTTTATTCGCAATTGATGTTGCTTCTTAGAATGTGAAAGTGCAGAATTCTGAATGCCCTACTTTGAAGTCTTGCAACTTGCACCCGATTGAATGGAATGGATAATTGAATATTCCTCTATATTGTAATCATGGAATGTGTTACCCTGAATATTTTCAGGCCATGATGAATCCATTTGGGTAGTTTGCAAATCTGATTATGTTTGCAGTTTCTAACAGTTTAATGCAGATCAGTTGCACAGTTTAGTCAGAGGCACTGTTCATGATGTTATGTCTTGAATATCGTGATTAGTCAAATCAAGAAAATGGTGCCCCTGTATTGTAGACCAATTTTACTCCAAGTTTGCAAGTTTTTAGCTCTTGAGGATTTCATTTGCATGCTTATCTAGATTCCTTTCATTTGCAAAAATCATTATTTCTCATATGTTCTCTGTAATTTCCAAGTGGCTACTTTCAAGGGTCTACCAAATGTGTTTGAATGATCGTCAAGAGACACCTTGCTGGATTCATGCTCTCCATATAAAATACTTCCAATATCTAGAAGTCGTGGTCTTCAAGAGGTCGCTTGACTTGTTTTCAAAGTCAAAACCAGATGCATTTCATGGTTTTTGACAGGGTAATTTGCAGAATAGTTCTGAAGATGCGACTTGGTTATTCAAAATCTTTTGACCTGTTTAGTTTCGTCAGGAGTCACTTTACAATATGGAAGAATGTTAACCATGGAACGTGTATGCCCAACGCTACATTTCAGTTACTTGATTTCGTCAACTTTTAAGGTAAGTTCTAGAGGCCAGTTGCCATTAATGTGAGATCAAGTTGCAGAAAGATAAAATGTTACTCTTAATGGCCGCTAGTGTGATTGAAACAAAAGGACATTGACAAATTGGTTTTTGACCAGTATGTCAAAGATACACAAAATTTGAAAGTGCAAACCAGATACGTGGATAGTAAAACATTTAACCAGTGCATGCAAATAAAAGTGAGAGTCTATGTGAAAACATAAGAAAATGTTATGGATAGAGCAGACATTAAACAAATTGCGATGCAAGCATGCAATTTGCAATTTACAATTTGCAACTCGAGCAACACAACTCCAAAGTTGGAGTGGTTTTAGAGAGTGGTTTGCTAATGAACACAACAAATTTGGCTGTAACCTTGAATTTGTGACTAATAAGTCACAGGACGACTCTCAGTTCTACAGAGGATGTGGTGATATTCTTGGGATCCTAAGGTATCAACTAGATTTGCAAATCTTTGATGAGTTGTCTGATGAAGAAGATGTCCATGAAGAATTTGAATGAGAATTGATTCATAGTTCTCTCTTGCAAGCCGACTACAGCTCAGGAATTGTATGTGATGCTCTTTTTAATTTGTTTTCATTGTAGACATGTCATGCCAATGTGATTGGCAGGTGTTGGTGCCACGTTTCATGCACTTACAAGCATAGCCTGCGTAAGGCATAAAGAATAGTAAGGTAGCAGAGACCATGCATGGCATGGAAGGTACATTAAATAAAATATTAAAAAACTAATGTCATTGCATTGGCAGGGGATTAGTCAAAGCATACACAACATTTGAAAGAGGATAATCCATGCATGGTAATGATTCTTCTTTTTTAAAACACTCATATCAAATGCATTGATAAGGTAGGAGCCCATGCCAAACACCAGGAAGGAGGTGAAGCTTGGATTCAAGTCCAAACAACCAAGATTAGTGCAGGGCATACAAAGCATATGGAGGGTTTTCAAAAAAAATTAAAACTTTAAGTAAATGCCAATTGGCATATGTCTTTGGAAGCTGCGCAGACAACAAAAGAGGGGCAACATAATGTTGCGTTGCATCCTACAAAATGAAAAAAGGCAGTGGAAGGCTGCAAAATGTGGAGGGAGCAAGGCCACACTGAATTGAGAAAGGAGGGTCTATGCAAGATCATGGTATGCCAAAAAGTGGCGATATGAAAAAATGAGTTTTTCACTCATCCAAAAGCGCACCCAAAAGTTTGTTGACTTTTGAGTAGGCCTGGGTGTCAGTACACTTGGCCAAGCCAAAAGCCAAAGCTGAAGCATTATCAGATGTCTGATAATATTAGATATCCGATATCCATCAATAGAAATATATTGTTTCCCGCGGCTGCGTTCAACATTTTCATTGTGAAAACTTTGAAGCAGCGATACCGAGCAAACAAAATTGTATATCAGATAGATATCTGATATCAGATTTCCTCTAGTACACTAGGTAAGTGAAATATAGTTGTTTCGTTATTGTTTTTTGTTTTTGCATTGAAATTTATTATTTTTTATAAAAACTAGGTTTTATATAATATTGTCTATTATTTTGTAAAATTTATGATAAATTAGAGTTGAAATTGATATTGTTTATTCTATATTGTTTTTGAATCAGACATAGATTCAGACCAATGCAAAAACCCTCCCTCTCAGTCCATGAATAATCCAGAACCACATCAAAACAATCCCCTGCCTTCAGAAGACCATCCGTTCTCAAACCCTTGACCAATACAGGATCTTATAGGAGATAATCTAAATTAGCTTAGAGGATACCAGAATACATATGCAAATATCCCTATGTTTTCCACACTGACCTCCATTATTGAGAGCATGGAGAAACTCACAGAACAACACAATACCGCACTTCTTTGGCGTGAATCCATGCACGCCCAATTTGATGATGTGCTTGACTACGATCAAGTTTCTGATCTAAACATAACAAAACATGACATATGTAACATTTTTGTTGATCCAAAAACCAGTTTAAAAGTGAACCCCAAAAAAAACAAGTTGTCAATTAAATGGTATACAAATGATGCAATACGTAACAAATTTTGAGATCACTGGTGGATGGTTTTTGATAGACCACCCCACAGCAATTTGGATGTCCCATTTTATTTCATACAGAAATTGTATGCTAAATTTCTGCTCGGTCACAAAGTTAATTACTGGAGCATGAGACAGAACCAAGGCGTGGGCTTAGACACTCCCCAGGATAGGCCAGGGGCACATCGGATGAAATCCTACACATATGTCCCCCCTCCTGAGATTTCACCACCTCCCACAGTACAACATCCTGACATTATTGATGAGGCTGGCTCACAGACTATTCAAGCCATTCACCATTTGAGTGATCTACTCATTAGGCAGAGTGCAGAATTGTTGCCTCCTCATACTGATGCTTCTGGCCCTTCCACATCCTCCATGAGCTCACATGTTTGTGTGCTTCATACTTGCATTATGTGCAAGAATATGTGCTTGGGTCCCCTGAATGATAGTGATGCATATAACTATGTGTTCGAGGTGGATGATACTACACAGTACACTACAGGCACTGAAACACCCCATGGAGATGTGCATCAGGTGCATATAGATCCATGGACTCCTACTGTTATGGTAAGAGTAAACAGTTAACTTGTTACATTCTACATTTAATTTTAAACGTTCGTATTTTTAATAGAATTTTCTTATAATGATTGCCCACTTATGTTTTTTTATGTGTTTCATTTATGTCCAGTTGATGACAAAGGAGGAGATGACACAGGTGGAGGGGTCCACGCTTTTAGCCATTTCATTTGGCCTTGACACTTCCATGGTACATATGTTTTAATGTACTCATTAGTTTCCTTTTATTATAATATTGTATTCATGTATTTTCAAATTTTTATGATCATCTTATTACATACTAATGCAGGCTTCACCAGTTGCCACTGGGGGGCAATGTGAGGCGGTTCAGGCATCTCATGTTGACAAGGGGAAGGTAATTAAGTATTTTAGATTGATTAAGCATTCATAGTATACTTGTCACTTGTGCGTACTCATTTTTAATTACATGTTCTATTTGACAGAGGGTGGTGTCTGATGATGTCGTGAGACTGGTTTGCCATGATAGAGCCACATGCATCTCAATTCATAGTAATAGCCCCACAGTACATATATTTCTAAATTTATTTATGTGTAGTTAACTATCAAGTATATATTTAATATGATCAAGTCATGATTGTATGAAACTTATCTGTTTGACTTTTGTAGGTCACCCCTAGTTTGAGGGAGGTACCACACCAAGGGTTTGTATCATTGATGACCCAACCGACATTACCTGAAGAAAGTTCAACACAGGTAAGTTTTAATGTTAATTAAATTATATATCAAACATGTATTTTCTACCAAAGATTTAACATTAAATAGTATAATTCGTACATCAATCTCATGTTCGCAAACATATATACAGGTCAGAGTCGACATTGGTGGCATTGTCCCTTCGCTACCAATGACATATATTAGGTCTCCTGACCGCCTGAGGAGACATAGAGGCGAGCTGCATGAGAGTTATTTATTATTGTTGACTATGATTTTAAATTTTTTTTTATTTATTTATAGAAACCATATAAATTAAGTAATCTAACTTGGGGTTTCACTTTTGTGTTTGAATGAAAGATCCATCAGAGCCAAAGAGTAGTTTGAAGAGACTTCACTTTGATCATCCACCAGTAGAATAGGATGTCCTAGAAATATTTGTAGTTGAACTTATTATGTTGAGATTCCATATGGCACATTTTGAGATGGCGTATGCCATATTGTATCTAGATATGAATTGATTTTGTAAATTTTTGGAGATGGCATATGCCACATTTTGTACAAAACTATTTCATATATATACATATCTACATGTTCATTTCTGATTATTTTATCTTTTTCATGTGTACTATGCATGTATCATTTCCATATTATATCTTTGAAATGTGTTGTATGTGTGTATTATTTCCATATTATATTTTTGTCATGCATTGTATTTATGTACGTATGTTCATTTTTATATTATATCTTCTCCATGCGTTGTATGTATGTATTATTTTCATTTTTATATTATATCTTCTCCATTTCTCCATTAGCCATCTGGTGCACTATACTTTTGAGAGCACCAAAATGTTGATTACAAGATTCATGGTAGATAGGAGTGCAATTAATTAATGTTTTGTGGAATGCATTATGTAATTTAACATTTATTTTACATGTGTTTATTTGAAAGAATCCATTGTTGTGATGTTGGGATAACTAAACCTCTTATTTGGTTTACAATCTCCTTCATTCATACATTTGGCATGCCCACTGAGACAACCTTTGATCCTTTATAGATCTGGTTTTCATTTGATTAATGTTATTATTTTGGTGTTACACCATGTTTGAATAGATGTAAAAGTACTTTTCATGTTTTGTTTATAATCCGTACAATCAATGTAATGCGTTGCTTCATACTTCTTCATAATCCTACCATTAAATCATGCTCCAAACTCCATGTTATGCATCCTTCATTCAATAGGCATCAATGTCACTTTTTGCACAAGCCGAGATCCTATCGCCAAACGGAATAAACTTTCAACTCAGCAATAATGTCACTTTTTGCACCAACCAAGATCTGGTCGCCAAATGGAATCAGAGTGGAATCTCCTAGAAATGAGCCACATTCTTGTAGGCCTTCCCAAGATGGTCCTTATGCACTTAATAGATCTTTGATATCTATCACGAGGTCTGAGATATGGATCTCCAAAAATCGCTACCAAATTTGGCTTAGTGCACCTCAGGAACACTTCGGTCTGACATGCACCGAAATGTTCATGGTTCTATGTGATAAAAGGAAGGTCTCCCCTATCATTTACCCGACCAACTAGATCTTATGGAGCTGACAGTTTGGTCCCACGATGAACAGTTTGAATGATGCACCATTGAGCAACTTTCAACTGAGTAAGAATGTCATTTTTGGCACCAACCGAGATCTGGTCAGCAAATGGAATCAGAGTAGAATCTCCTAGAACTGAGCCACATGCCTGTAGGCCTTCCCAAGATGGTCCTTTTACACTTCAAGGATCTTTCATATCTGTCACGAGGTCCGAGATATGGATCTCCAAAAATTGCTGCCAAATTTGGCTAAGTGCACCTTGGGAACACTTCGGTCTGACATGCGCTGGAACGTTCTTGGTGCTATGTGAGTGAAGAAAGGTCTCCCCTATCATTTACTTGTCCAAGTAGATCTGATGGAGCTAAAAATTTGGTCCCACAATGAATGGTTTGAATGATGCACCATTGAGCAACTTTTAACTTAGCAACAATGTCAGTTTTTGCACCAATTGAGATTCGGTCGCCAAATAGAATCAGAGTGGAATCTCCCAGAACTGAGCCACATGCTTGTAGGTTTTCTCAAGATGGTCCTTGTGCTCTCCATGAATCTTTGATATCTATCACGAGGTATGAGATATGGATCTCCAAAAATTGCTGCCGAATTTGGCTTAGTGCACCTTTGGAACACTTTGGTGTGACATGCGCCAGAACATTCTTGGTGCTATGTGAGCGAATAAAGGTCTCCCCTAGCATTTACCTGGCCAAATAGATCTGATGGAGCTAATGGTTTGGTCCCATGATGAATGGTTTGAAAGATGCACCATTGAGCAACTTTCAACTGAGCAACAATGTCACTTTTTTCACCAACTGAGATCCAGTCGCCAAATGGAATCAGAGTGGAATCTCCCAGAACTGAGCCATGTGCTTGTAGGCCTTCCCAAGATAGTCCTTTTTCACTTTAAGGATCTTTTATATCTATCACGAGGTCCAAGATATGGATCTCCAAAAATCGCTGCCAAATTTGGCTTAGTGCACCTTGGGAACACTTCGGTTTGACATGTGCTAGAATGTTCTTGGTGCTATGCAAGAGAAGAAAGGTCTCCCCTAGTGTTTACCTGGCCAATTAGATTTGATGGAGCTAACGATTTGGTCCCACAACGAACGGTTTGAAAGATGCACCATTGAGCAACTTTCAACTGAGCAACAATGTCACTTTTTGCACCAACCGAGATCCGGTCGCCAAATGGAATCAGAGTGGAATATCCTAGAACAAAACCACATGCTTATAGGCCTTTCCAAGATGGTCCTTGTGCACTTCACTGAGCTTTGATATCTATCACCAGGTCTGAGATATGGATCTCCAAAAATTGCTGCCAAATTTGGCTTAGTGCACCTTGGGAACACTTCAGTCCGACATGCGCTGAAATGTTCTTGGTGGTACACGAGTGATGAAAGGTCTCCCCTAAAATTTACCTAGCCAACTGGATCTGATGGAGCTAACATTTTGGTCCCACGATAAACTGTTTGAAAGATGCACCATTAAGCAACTTTCAACTAAGCAATAATGTCACTTTTTGCACCAACGGAGATCTGGTCGCCAAATGGAATCATAGTGGAATCTCCTAGAACTAAGCCACATGCTTGTAGGCCTTCCCAAGATGGTCCTTGTGCACTTCATGAATATTTGATATATTTCATGAAGTCTGAGATATGGATCTCCAAAAGTTGCTTCCAAATTTGGCTTAGTGCAGCTTGGGAACACTTCAGTTCGACATGCGCCAGAATGTTCTTGGTGCTACATGAGTGAAGAAAGGTCTCCCCTAGCATTTACCTAGCCAACTAGATCTGATGGAGCTGACGGTTTGGTCCCACAATGAATGGTTTGAAAGATGCACCATTGAGCAACTTTCAACTGAGCAACAATGTCACTTTTTGCACCAACTCAGATCCGGTCGCCAAATGGAATCAGAGTAGAATCTCCCAGGATTGAGCCATGTGCTTTTAGGCCTTCCCAATATGGTCCTTATGCAACTCATCAATCTTTAAATATCTGTCACAAGGTTCAAGATATGGATATCCAAAAATTGCTGCCAAATTTGGCTTAGTTCACCTTGGGAACACTTCGGTCTGACATGCACCAGAATGTTCTTGGTGCTATGCGAGTGAAGAAAGGTCTCCCCTAGTGTTTATCTGGCCAACTGGATATGAGGGAGATGACGGTTTGGTTCCACGATGAACGGTTTGAAAGATGCACCATTGAGCAACTTTCAACTGAGCAACAATGTCACTTTTGCACCAACCGAGATCCGGTCACCAAATGGAATCAAAGTGGAATCACCAAGAACTGAGAAACATGATTGTAGGCCTTCCCAAGATGGTCCTTTTTCACTTCACATATATTTAATATCTATCACGAGGTCTGAGATATGGATCTCCAAAGATTGCTGCCAAATTTGGCTTAGTGCACCTTGGGAACACTTCGGTCCGACATGTGCTGGAACGTTCTTTGTGTTACATGAGTGAAGATAGGTTTCCCCTAGCATTTACCTAGCCAACTAGAGCCAATGGAGCTGATGGTTTTGTCCCATGATGAATGGTTCTTGATGCTGTCAAATTCTTAGTGGTATGTGACTGGCATAGAAGCATAGACTAGATGCTTGATTCCCCATAACCTTTGATGGTTATTGGTTCAAGAACCAAAACTGGATAAATGATATTCTCTCATGTGCTCCAAGGTATCCCAAGTGTTATATTGGTTGAGTTCAAGGTTTGATAGGTACTTCCTTCATTAAGTACCCCAATTACCCCTTTCAAGCCAAAGTGAGGGTTCCTAAGTTAGAGGAGTTGTCCAATGTTTCAAGACTTGTCCTTTTGGGAAAAGTGTTGTCCCAACTAGTACTCTTTGATCATAAAATTAATTTCCAAGACCTTTGGGATATTTTGAAGTAAAACTAGAAAAGGTGTTCTATATATGGATAATTTTTCATGTCATTCTGTGACTTTTTGAAATTGTACGGTTCCATAATTTACTACTTTGAAAATATTCAACAAAGCCTTATATTTTATTGTACAAGAATTTATAAAACATCTTATCTAACACATTTGAAATAAAGCCTTAGCAATTTTTTGTAAATATTTGCATTCTTGCATGTATTTCATCATTATACAAGTTTGATTATATCAATGTTATCAAAAGTCTGAGATATAGAATGTCAAAATCTTTGATACAGAACTATATATATCAAAATTTTAAGTGTCATTTCCACTCCTAAAGTGCATAAGTTTAACACATGGTACTCGATGACATCTACATTCCAATCCCTACATTCAGAAGGCACAAGAAAAAAATAAGTTTATAGGTCAAGCCAAAAAGATTATGAATGTATAAGTAACTGAACAAACTAAAGAACATGACTATCCAATGCATAGTGAAATTTACCATCATAAAAGATCCGGGCTAATCAAATGCACACCTCAATCTCCTTTGTCTATCATATATGTATCCAACTGCACTTACAATCCACATACAAAACCAAGTTTATTGGCCAAGTTTAAAGTTGTAAACTACAATGAACATGTATTGAACATAATTGTAATCAACATAGAGAGCCTTACAGTGAGTTCCACTTACCTACTGAAGTGTTCCTGAAGTTTCATCTCTCTTCTTAAGGGTATTCAATATTGCTTCATGATCAGAAGTACTAACAGTCCAAAGTTCCTTTGTCTTTGGTTTTCCTTGATGTTTCAGCAACTTAACATTGGCTGCTATAACAAGGTGTGAATACATGAGAATGGTTTTGTGCTTCTCGTAGTCTTCAAATGCAGGAATACCATTATTTATAATCATTTATGTGCGCAACCATGTTCCTGCAACAACATGTGATCCTGTTGGATATGTGAACATTTCATCATCTATCATTGGTTGTGCAAGTTTCTGCTTTCCTCGTACACAACATGCTAACCAGTAATCTGATCTCTCATCATTTCCCTGTGGTGCAACCAATGCAAAAACATGTCCTAGCTATAGAAGATCTGAAAGATGGTCATAGTCAAGTGAACAATCCATGTCATCATTTATTATAGAGAGTTTTGCAAATAAGGGAGTTAGATAATGTGGAACCCATGTATCGAGCCACTCACTTGACTCACATTGATCCCAATCACACCGAAGACACCTCAGACAAAAACAAGCCAACTCTCATGTCCAAATGGTCCATGTACTAGCATCTGAGCTTCGAAATGAATGTATTTTTGAAGAATATTTCACAGTTTGACAATCCAACCTATCTCCAATTGTGCCCAACTCAACCAATCAAAAGAATCGGTGCACCGCTGAATCAAGAGTCCCCCCTGTGACAATGCTGAAGTACACCAATCAACAATAGAATGAGCATCAAGGAGTTCTGCACCTGAAATCCTTAATTGCTCCTTAATTGAGCTCTCTTTACACATGCACCTGCTCCATCATGCTCCCCTTTTCCATGACCAGCCTCAAAAAAACTCCAAATATGAGGTACACCTCTCTCTACATGCATTCTACATAACCAATAAAACATATGAGCATTTTTAAATTGACCTATGCAATTATCTGACCAAATGAGATTCCTATCCATAGAAATATCATTTTCCCACACCCACTCAAAATAGTTAAAGTAATTTTGGACATACTCGTGAGAGTGAGATTTATCATCGCTCATATAAAAATGGTATTCTCAGATTATCTTTCCATCATCTTCTATACTCTCAAGGGAATGTCTATATGTTATGTGCACAAAAATAACAACCTGAATGGAATTGTAATATTGAGCTTGCAACTCATTTTGGGGCTGCAATGTATAGTTCTCTACAAAGTCAATGACCAATATAATAGTGCCAGTCGGGAAAGTGTTCTTACAAATCCTGAATAGTTGATCCAACCACTGAGACTTGTGACTGTGCCTTGCATACTTGTAAAAAATATTCTTCCTTAAATCTCAAATAAAATCAGCTACATTGCATTCTTTTGTAACCAACTCACATCTAGAGCCTTCACCTCCACTTTTCAATGTATATTTAATAGTTTTATAGACCTTTTTTGGACAATTCTCTTTCCAAAATCATGTTCGCAGCCCTCATGAAAACATGGAATAAACTTCACTAGGCCACCACACTCTAGGCACTTGTCATTTAAGCAATCTTGTCTATAAAAGAAACATCCATCATCTCTAGGACATAAAAATGATGTAGCAAGTCTCTTGATGATTTTGGAAGAGCACTTGCACCACACTCCTCCAACATTTCACTAGTATGCAAAGTAAAATGAATGGATCATAACAATTCAAGATGCATTAAAAACTCCACATGATATTTGCAACATGTATTTCAAATCTTAAGAGGCACAAAAAAAAGAGGCTTAAATTATTCAAAAGCTCTTTGTGATATTTGCAATGTTGGATGTGTCTCACAAATTTTTTTGAACAACATTGATTGACTCACCTCCAAATAATGTTTTGGATGCAAGGTGCAATCTCGAATGCCAATTCTCAACTTCAAGACATCCTTCACATTTGGTGGCACTCTTGAATTAGATTATCAAAATAGTTGAATTTGATCCTTCACATCATCGGTAAGCTTCTTATCACAACGTGGAAGTCTCCCACCATAAGCCCATGTATCATTTTGAAGAGGATCATCAAGTCTTTCTCTTCTTGCAAGTGCTC
>MU225039.1:114104-127054 GCA_018584345.1 Thuja plicata | reverse complement strand
AGATTATGGTGCAAACCATCAACATATAGAACATCATCTGTCTTGTTCTTTCCATCCAAGGTGATGGATCCTCTGCCTATGATAGGTTTAGGAGTGTTATCTCCAAATCTAACCATACCACCTTTGTGGTTGTCTAGATGAACAAATCTATCTTTGTCACCTGTCATGTGGTGTGAGCATCCACTGTCAATGATCTAATCAGTTTTGACATCTGCTTTGGAAATTAGGGCTAATTCATGATCTTCTTCTTTACTTGTAGTGTCCATATCTTCGAGCAACCTTTCCATGTCTTTAAGGGCAATGAATCCAATTTCATCTTCTCCTAAATCTTCATCAGTGACAACTTCTTCAGCATGGTAACATTCCTTCCTATATTTAGGTTTGTAATCAGATTTGAACTTCTTGACTCTTGTGGGACACTTAGATGCAAAGTGACCAATCTTATTACATGAAAAACACTTGAATGGAAGTTGTCCTTCATATTTTCCTTTTCCTTTCTTTTCTCTTTTAACAATCATGGCAATTATTTCTTCTAGCTCTTCATCAGTTTCTTCATTCTCATTATGACTAGAGATGTGTGAGGATTTCTTACCATGGATTGAAGCTTTGAAGGCTATTTCATTCTTAGATTCAATCTTCAATCTTGATATCTTAAATGCAGAGATTTTGCTAATCAAAGTCTCTCTTGAAGTCTTGTGAGAATTGCATAGTTTCCTCTAGAATACTGATCTTGTTTCCATAGTCTGATGTCAAAGTAGTTAACAACTTATCCATTATATCTTCTTCTGATATTTCACCACCATTGTTTCTGATTCCAGATAGTGCTTCATTTATCCTCTGATTATAAGCTCTAATGTTCTCTTTAGGTAACATATCAACACTGTTGTATTTCTTCTTCCACGTCTTCCTGCGTGCATTCTTTGCTTGAACATCTCCTTCAAACATGTCTTCTAAATACTTCCATATGGTATATACTTTGTCAATCTTCTTAATTTCAGAAAGTTCACTGTCAGATAAGGCACTGATTAGGGATTCTTTGGCAATTGCATTATTGGTAAATGTTTCCTTTTTTCTATTGGTAGCATCCTCCTTTGCAAGGTCTTTCAGAGATGGAATTACAACTTCTTGTGTAGCAATCTCAAAGATCTCAAATCCAACACATTGTAGATGTGTTATCATCTTGTTCTTCCAATCTAGATAGTTCTCTCCTTCGAACTTAGGGCTCTCTTTTCTGAAGTATACCATCTGATCTACCTTAAGTTGTTAGGCTTTCTCTCCAAGGCACTTGGCTCTGATACCAATTGTTAGAATACTTCAAGGATAACTGAGAGGGGGGGGTGAATCAATTATCTATAACTTTAAATCTTTGTACTTATTAATCTAGATTGATATAACTTAAATGCACATTCAGATAACACATTACACAACACATCAATTTGGTTACGGGGAAACCAAATGGTAAAAAATCCGGTGGGAATTAGTACCCACAAAGAACTATACTGTTTATAGTGATCCTTGTTAAAAGATCTTCCAACCCTGTTAGAAGTTGTACATTACAATGTAGTAGTATAGTGACTTGGTTAAGGGTCAGACCCTGTTAGGAATCTTTTCCAGTAACCCTATTAGGGGTGGAGGACTCACTATCCAAGGACTCATTTTCCAAGAGGTGAAGCCTACAACCTTCTGGTTATATGATACACACTGTATCAACAAGGTGAACTGCTGTTTGTGACACTGTTTGTCTGATCAGTTCCTTTTGTGCACCGACGCTTTAACCTCTTGTAAAGCACTATAAAAATCTTATCTGTATTATGAAAGCTTCAACTTCAATATCTATATTATCAACATATGATAAATATAGCTCTGCTGCTTTAACACTCTGCTCTGCTTTTCTAATCTCTGGCTTTCACAACTCTTCTCATCACAAATGACCTTGTATAAGTACATACTCCAAGTATGAGATCATGGGACCCGTTAGACAACTCTTCATAACATCCTTGTCAGCTCTACTAAGCGCACAAGCATAATTACAACCGCACAAGTACAAACTGAATAGACGCGTCGCTTCACTAAGCTGGCTTCACCAATTTAATCATAACTTTGCAATCTTCTTGAAATATGTTTGGTGCCTTTAGATTAATATCAACAACTCATAACTCATCATGAATATACAGAGGCATATACTAAAGATATGTGCAACTTGATCAATACGTTACATACATCGGCCTTAAACTGTTATTCCTCCAGAACTGTAACCATCACTAACAGAATTACATATCTTTTCTGAAACAACATATCTGGGTTTGCATGTATGAACATAGCATATTAAACATGTCAACAACATGTATCTATCCACGCTAGTCTTCATGTCATCATATGGATAAGTACATACAAAATTACTGCTGTGTATTATATGTTGTCATCAATGACAAACATACAATCAATCAATTGTTCAGAATCAAATCTCCAATAGGTATACCATGATCCTGCACATACCCAGGAGCTAAAATAGTTTAAAAACTCACAAACCATTACAAATGCACTTGGCAGGTAAAGTATTCAAAATCCATGCAGCTAGCAAGCAGAGCCCACGCAACTAGCAAACAGAGGTGTAGCCTGTGGTAAAGGTAAAAGAGTTTAAAATTTGTTAAATGAAATGAAATCATTGCAGGATATGCATAAAGAAAAGTCCACGCAAAGTGTGAAGAAAAAACAAGGCATGTGAACTATCTAACAAATGTTTCAAAGATTTTGATCGCATGCTAGGAATTTTTGTGTGCATAAGGCTATGTGGTTTAGTCCCACATTGGCTAGGAAAGTGTATATCTTATGTTTAAATATTGTAACACAAGGTAGATTCTTTGAAGTAAGAGCTAAGGCTCTTTGGCGGGCCCCTAGCTAAGACATTGCTCCGTTGACCAAGGTAACTGGTAAACCAATATTTAAATACGCATAAGCAAGAGGAGATTTAAAAAATCAGTAACTTAATCCCACATTCATTGTAGAATGGGAGATATAAGTGTTTCAATCCAAAAGCCCACAGTATGAAGTTTGAAGAAGCAGCCCGAAGGCTCTGCACACGCGTGTAGGAGGAGCACCTCGAAAATCATGCTAGATGATCACAGAGGACAAAACACCAAATTTTGGCGGGGCTCACAAAGATGATGTGGTGAGTGCATGGAGAAGAGAGGGATGATGAGGTGACATGCATCTTGAGGTAGATAAGATCGATGATAGACACTGATCGTGAAGGAAGATCTACAGTCAGTGCAATGAACTGATCCAGGAGATGTGAGGAAGTTATCATTGAGGGATTGTGCCAGGCTGACACGTGGCGGGGGTGACAACAGTGTGGTTGACGTGGCATCCAAATGGAGATGAGGTGGCAGCCACACAGAAGAAGGATCCAAAAATGGCATGCATCCCGAGGTGAAATTTGATGGCTGGTGCAATGGTGCTATAAAGAGTTGCAAGGTAATTAGCCATCAAGGGAAAGCGACATGCTGACACGTGGCACTTGTAAAGGTGGCAGGCCAGACATGGCAGATGATGCAGGTGCACAGGTGGATGCATAGAGCTAGTAGGAGGATGCCACATGGCACAATCTGTTGTAGTGCTGTGGTAGTGAATCAGAGATTGACATGTGGCAGGATAGGTCATAGGGTAGGTGATGCAAGTGCCTAGGTAGACACACAGCCAATCAGAGGGTGACACTTGTCCAATTCTAGTGCAATGTGGGAGAAAAGAATAAAATATGCAGATATTAAAATATCATTTCATTTCAATAGTCTGACTATTGAAAAAGAATTCAAATATTTCAAATTATTCAGGAAATATACACGGGAAGGGAAAGTGTTTTTAGTGATTCAGGGGGCTAATTTTATTAGAATTATCAACTATCATATATCGTTGGAAAGGTATTGAAATGAGGATTTTGATTTGAACAGAATGAGGGAAGAGTCACTCAACTCAAAATTGGTTAGAGTAGAGAGGACATGTGGTGTTTCAAGACAATATCTGGAAATCTTGTGCTTTGGCTACATATTCAGAATTCTTCCATTGTTACAGGGTTCCAAATTCTTAGCCTCCATAGTGAGTTTCAAGCTATGCTTAACTCCAGGAGCTTCCATTTTTAGTTGGTTCCAGATCAGGGATATAGCTTGTTGATTGTACTAGTTTTGCTTAAGGTAGAAGAGATTTTCATTGGTCCTTGCAGCTTATTGAACATGCATTTGTCTGATTACAAATTTGTGCGTAGTAGTGTGATTTTTCATAATTAATACAAAATTTCAAGGTTCATGTCTCTCATTGGTGTCAGTCTTGTGAAGTCTATTTTCTAATTATCTGCATAGGTTTTACCTATGTATGTGTTATCATTCTCCAATTCTGATCGAGGATCAGATTAAATAATGTTGTGTATGTGACATAGTTTCATTCAGTCGTCTACAAGAGGATTTCCATAAGTAGTAATGATTTGAAATGATTGCATTTATGACTTAAAATCACTAAACATAGTTGATTACTGCATTTCTAAATTTGGTTAAAGGATATTTCCCATAGATAAAGCACTGGTTGGTGATTAAAATCTTCTGTACCTATGCATTTTCAGTTTAGTCTCGGTTATATTCTACAATTTAAACATAAACTCTGACATATCTGAAGGTTTTATGTGGTTTTTGATGTTGTACTAATCTCATGCTCCACTTCAAGGACGATGTTCAATGGGTGATTAGCTGGTCATCTAGTATCTCTTGGTCGTGTCGAGCCATTGTGAGCTCTTTGCTGATTTGTGCCTTACTAAATATTTAAGGGTGTTGAAGGGTATCCCCACCTTGGTTTTGAAGAACCTAAAGTGTAGAAGTATGGATCCACATCCTTGTTAATTGGTCCTTTTCAGTCTTGGTTGAATACCAAGAGTTGGCTACTCTTCAAAATACATCAAAGGGTGAAAGGGTTGTTGTTCAGTAATCATAGCGTAAAAAAGAACCAATAGGAAGGAGGAAGTATATCCTTCTAGTGAAGATTGAGTACAAACTAATTAAGGATGAAGTTTCAAGATGAATTTAAAGCTCTAAAATCAATATGATCCAAGATTCTAATCTTCCATATCAAGCACTAGTTTAAAATAGATAAATATGAAATCAATATCCCATCGGTTCCAATATCTGCATCAGAACTTGGTGAAAGTGCTCAAACAAAGGTTGGAACAATAAGAAAATTACCCATGATATGTGTGGATCTCGATGGTAACAATTTATTATTTTAGATTGATACAAAGTATTTTATTTTAAATGTCCATGGCTCTTAGTTGAAGAGGTTCAGCATTAGCTCGAGCGCCCGTATCAGGTTGCCAAAATTATATTGTTGATGACCTCCATAAAAAAAAATCTAACTACATATATCATTTAAATCTATTTTTTATTAAGGTTAAAATAGGTTTTGAAGGGGCCCCAAAACCCTGTACAAATTAGTTATAAAAGATAATCAAAATAGCACCCACTATGGAACAGATCAAGAAAACAACGAGGGTTTTCCAATAGGCACCCACAACCTGGATGAAAAAATGCATGAAAAAACCTTCATGCAAACCCAAGCTAAATAAAAATCCAAATGCAGGATTTACCTTTAATACCCTTGTGATAGGAGCGAAGAGTCATATCAAAAGAGGAGGAGGACTTCTTAAGTTTTTTTCCTTTAATAGTAAGCCAACCCTCATCAATTCTATCCGCCTCAACCTGTCGATGTAGAGGATCGTTAGCCAAACTAGATTGATGATGACTACTAGAAGAGGCAACAAAAACACCAGTAGAACCTGCAAGAAAAGCATCTGCAAAACCATTATCAGCCACCACCCCTGCAACACCAGGGGGACAAGAGGTGCAGCTACCCCCACCAAAATGGGTTAGGGAGCAACTAGAGGGGAATTCATAGGAGAGCACACAAGAGTCTCTTCCAATCCAGCAGAAGGAGGAAGGGGGACCTGCGTAGCCACCTAGAAGAAACTTTTCGGTGAAGCAAGCTTCTTTTCCACAACAGAAGCACCGTTCCACCAAGATGCAGAAGATTTATTTTTACCCACTCCACACTGAGCAGCCATATGCCTAGTTTTAAAACTATATCATTTAAATATGTTAAGGTATATTATTATAAAGTTTTAAATCAAAATTTTATAAAAGTATCAAATGCAAAAGGAGAAAATCATCAGGAATATTAATTATCTTTTCAAGAATCAGTTACATGATCAAAAAGTTACCAGAAATTGGGAAATTAAATGAGAGTAACTATAAATGTTAATAGGGACAAAGAAAGTGGGGTTATGCTTTTTCTTCAAGGTGTTGGTGTGCTACAAGAAAAAGGGAGAATATTTTTTTTATTTTCACTGTATGGAGAGGGAACATTATTTTTTTCAATGCAGTTTTGTTGTACAAAATTTGAGTCTGTGAACTCATTTTTTTATTGAAAGAATGTAGAGAGTATTTATGGGTCTTTAAATGCATTACTATTTTCTTGAGATTTTATTGAGCTGTGTCTCATTGAGATTATTTTTTAGTATCATTTTTATCATAATGAGTTGTATTTGTGATTGATTGTGAAAATTTGGTTTTAGATTATGTCATCTATTGAAAAGGTTGTGCACTCTTCATCTCTTTCTTTATTTATTTTTCATTTGTGAGTGTGAGAGAAGAAGGATTTGTATCATTTTCTTGCATTCACCTTAATTCTGCATTTAAATCCTTCACATATACTTTAATGGCTATGAGTAGGTGTTAGTTCCTTAATTGCTTTCTGGTAAAAAACATATTCAGTGTTTTTCATTCATTGCACAACTCAAGAGGGAGTTGTACCTCTCAATTCAAAGGAAAGTTATCAAGTTAATGATAACTTCTCCAACTGTTGGTAACATTTGTTCTTTTGTTTGGTAATTTTAAGTTATTCTTTATATCTCTTTTAGAAGGAAAAATTTGTTCACTAACATATTTGTGGCGATTCTATTGTGTATCGATTTGAAGGACTAGTGTTTTCATTCTCCTCATAAATCTAAAGGTGCCTTCCCTAGAAAAAAGGTTGGTGAGTCTATTTTCAAATCTTCAATCATGGCCTGGCTTCAACAATTACTCATTTTGGCTACTCGTATGATGCAAGGATGGTAGGAGATGGGGCCAAGGGCACACCCAAAACCAACCACCTTGCAGATACAATGCGAAATTACACAACAACATAGTGAGAGAAGAGAAATGTAGATATCCTTATCATTCATCAATCAAACTCAATACATGCCAGGCTGTAAGGCTTTCCTAGTTACGAACATATACATTAGAGTGTATTACAATTCAATCTTTTTACAACAGAGATCTTAGATCTTTAATATTCTAACATTTTCCTTCTTTATCTAAGACTTGCTACCAAACTAAGAACATACAAAAGAATATATATCAGAGTCCAATAAAGTAGTCGGCGCTCAAATACAAAGGTGAGACCTAGATTTAGGTCAACATGGATCCCCAAGATAGATCCCCATTATTAAAATTAAATAAAGAAGTCAGCCACCAACAACAATTCCAAAATAAACCAACTCGGCAAAGCAAAAGCCAAGCAACAGAGAACTCGGCAAAAGAAAAGTCGAGCAACAGCAAAAAGTATGACCAAGCAACTCGGCAAGGATGCTAAGCAACAGAAGCCAAGTGACAGAGAATAGACTAAACTAAAAGTAAACATATTTTTGGTTGAGAAGGATTGCCAAGGACCCAAGATGCTCCTGAATTAGACACTTGGGGTTGAAAAGAAATGATTCCCTGAATCATGTATCAAGTCCAACTTGAAATGAATCCAACTTAGATTGAGAAATCCAAGATGAGTCCTCAATCATTCTATTTTTCCACTTTCCCAGATATTCCATGTACTCCTTTCCTCTTGTTCTTCTACCAATTCTCTGTTTCAGGATCTTCTCAACTTCTTCTATTTGCTTCTTAGGATAATCACTTGGTATTGTCAGTTCTTCATCAGGTTCATGATATTCATACAAGTCTGAAATATTGAAAATAGGTGATATATCTATGTCATCAAGTAATTCAACTTCATAAGCATTCCCACTGTCAAATCTCCTCAGTATTTTACAAGGACCAATTTTCTTCATCTTCAGTTTCCCATATGTTCCAATAGGAAATCTTCCTTTCTTCAGATGAACCATCACAACATCACCAACTTCAAATGTCTTATGTCTTCTTGATCTGTCTGCATCATCTTTTTATTTCTGATTACTTTTCTCCAGCTTTTGCTTTACATCCTTTTGCAATGTCATCATAAATTCTGAAAATTCTTCTGCTTCAGTGCTTCTTTTCTCTTCACCAACAATGTCTCTCAAATATGATATACCTCTAGGTTGTGTTCCATGAATAATCTCAAAAGGTTTCTTTCCAATACTTCTATTTACTGAACTCTTGTATGCAAATTCTACTTGTGCCAACATCAAATCCCACTTGCCTAGTGTGTCTCCAACTAAACATCTCAACAGGTTACCCAAACTTTTGTTTACGACTTCTGTTTGTCCAATCTATAAAATTCTTTAGTGTAGTCTTTGACTAACTTGTCCTTCTGCTTCAAACTTTGCATTCTTTGAACTAGGTTAATCTGATAATCACAAGGAATAAACTTGCCTTTCAATTTGTTCACCATCTTATCCCATGCCTTGATTTTTTCTTTACCTTTCTTCTTTCTATCCAACTACAGATGTTCCCACCATAAGATGCATGACCTTTCAGTTTTTTGCTTGCGATCTTGACCTTCTTGTCTTCTGCATCATTCTCATATTCAAAATATTTTTCCATCTCAGTGATCCAGTCAATCAATTCATCAAAATCTAATTTTCCACTATACTCAGGGGGAATAAACTGCGGTGTGGACTTTGTTCTTGTCAAAGCTCTCAGGAATCTTTCCTCTTCTTGATCTGTCACAGGTGCAGGTGCAACTTCACCTTGAACCTCTTCAAACTCATCATCACTAACATCTTCAAGATGTCTTCCTCTACGCTGGGTTGTCTCAACAGCTTCCAATCTTGTAGCCATTTGTCTAAGCATATCAGCTAGACCTTGATCGACATTTCCTCTCCTACGAACCATCTTGAAACTCTCTATAATTGTAGGTCAGATCGCAACCTGCCACCCTACAAAAAATATCTTTAGAGTTTACAAGAAGGAACCACAGATCTCAACTCGCTCTGATACCACCTGACGCAATGATGGGAGGAGATGGGGCCAAGGGCACACCCAAAACCAACCACCTTGTAGATAAAATATGGAATTACACAACAAAGTAAGAGAAGAGAAATGCAAATATCCTTATCATTAATCAATCAAACTCAATACATGCCAGGCTGTAAGGCCTTCTTGGTTATGACCATATACATTAGAGTGTATTACAATTCGATCTTCTTACAACAGAGATCTCAGATCTTTAATATTCTAACATTTGCCTTCTTGCTCTAAGACTTGCTACCAAACTAAGAACATACAAAAGAATGTATACCAGAGTCCAACAAAGTAGTTGGCACTCAAATACAAAGGTGAGACACAGATTTAGGTCCACATGGATCCCCAAGATAGATCCCAGTTACAAAAATTAAAAAAAGAAGTTGGCCACCAACACAAATTCCAAAATAAACCAACTCGGCAAAGAAAAAGCCGAGCAACAGAGCACTCGGAAAAAGAAAAGATGAGCAATAGAAAAAAGCATGACCATGCAACTTGACAAGGATGTCGAGCAACAAAAGCCGAGTGACAGTGAACAGACTGAACTGAAAGTAAACATATTTTTGGTTGAACAGGATTACCAAGGACTAAAGATGCTCCTGCATCATCATATGAATGATGAAGATGATTTAGCGAAAGTGATGATGATGATTTTTATTCTCAAAAGAATAGCATGCTTGTACCAATGCAAACTCATTTCCTGAAAAGCTTCTATGGTGGCATGTAGTTTCAACCTCAAGATGTGCACCCTTCTCTATTCAAAACCTTGCAAGATATTCAAATAAAGACCAATGGTGAAAGTATTCTTCTTATGAAAAATTTGAGTGTTCTTAAAGAAGATAAAGTTTTAAAGGCTGAACCATCTACCATCAGTAGGAACAATCAATTGGTAGATCAAATATATAATGATGAAATTATTCAGTTCATCTCACAAAAAATCAGAATTTCAGATATTTATCCACCAGAATGAAGAATGCCATGAAAAGATCTATGCTAAAAGGGGTGTTGTTGAAGATGATTCCTCATGTGCATAAGATGTCCCTGATGTAGCTGATTGCAAATTTCAAAAGCACACTAATGAACGCAAAAAAAAAGGTACTACAAGGGAAATATGATACTTTGGTTGGTGCCATCATAAAAGAAGAAGATAGTGATGAATATTTTCCATAAGAACATTTGGAGAATCATGAGGAAAAAAGAAATGATGAATATTTTCCATAAGAACATTTGGAGAATCATGAGAAAAAAAGAAAATAACTTGTGCATGTATGAGGTAAAAGATAACTTGATCTTGCAGCATTTTATTTCTGAAAATAAAGATATGCATGTCTTCTTTGTCTTTCCTAGTGTTGATCAAGAAATGTTGACAAATAAGTTAGCATTTGGAGTCCATGAATTTCATGAAAATATTCTATTGAAGTTGATGTTGGTCACCATCACAACTTGTATAAGGGGTGCCCCATTAGATAACTCATTTTGAACTAAAAGAATCATGAAGAGCAATGAAGAATATGTTGTTATTCATCACATACAACATGATGCACTCATTTTGCTTCAAAAAGTGTGTGACAGAAGATGGATTTTAGGTTGTGAGCTCATGCATCATGATTTATAAATTTCAGCGAGTTTCCATTTGGTTTGCATGTCGGATTTATGTCTTCAAGTATATGCATTCATATCTCATACTAGATCCTATTTCTCCCAACCTGTCAATGGCTTTGCATGAGCAACCACACACATTCCTGGAGGTATGGGTTGTTTTCCCTATCTATTATATATAAATTTTTTGTGTGATATAGGTGTAATATATTTTGGCTTGTTGAGTTTTTCTCTTCTCCCCTCCACCCGTCTGCAAGCGACTCCCTATGCTCTTTTTGTCTTTGACTCTATTACCCAATGAAGCTAGGCGTTGTTCTCCTCTACTAGAAGCTTGTTGGAGTCTCTATGTTCTTTTAGTCCACGTCCCTAGGTAGAGCCTATTGTGTTCCCACTTCTTGTTCCCCCCAATTTAAAATTTTAAAACCAATCCCTTATCTCATTAACAAAGATCCAAGGTGAAATTTGTGGTCTTCCCTAGTGATTTTGTTCATAATCTTGCTTGAAAGATGACATTTCATAAGGGGCGGAATTCGAAAGACTTGTTGAACCATAGATGAAATAGTTCAGGATCAATGGTTTAGAGGGTTCGGTGGGTTCAAACAGTTAAACGGGTTCAAGGGTTGAGAGTTCAAATATTCAAAATTGAGATTCAAAGGTATAGTTTTAGAGGCTCAAGTTCGATACAGTTCAAGTTCAAAAGTGTTCCCAGCTATAATATTCTATTTCCGAGGAGTCTTCAAAATATATGTACCATGTGCTCAAGCCACAATATTAATCCGAACTCCAAATCTTTACTCATACACTTAGTCAGTCTTCTCCAAATGTGCTCGAAGCCTTGGATAAGTAAAACCAAGGCATGATATCTTCTAGAAAGGATCCAAGGTTGGTGAAATGCAAAAGTTGTTTGAGAAGTCATCGATTTAGGATGATAATTAAGTGATATCAAAATGTTGGGATGTATACCATTCTCCATAAAAGCGGTATTGACGCTCTTATTCAAAACTCAAAAATGCTACTAATATTCTTGATAAGGCGACATTTGGTCATCAGACTTGGTTGAAATTTCAAAATAAAGACATGACAAATAGAGGTTATAAGCAACCCGATATGTTTCAATGCTCAAACAACGAAATCAAAGAAGCATTAATGTGGGAGTACAAAATATGCCACCATGTTTGGATCGAAGAGAGGTGTCAATGAGAAACGAATGATATACAGCCAGCACCAAATCGTTCGCATTCCATATTTATCAAAGCATTAAGGTTTGGGACCCTCACAAAGGGGATTTGCTAATTATCATTATCTGTCAGCAGACCCATAGAAGAATATTGGAAATTAAAGGCAAGAAGAAAATGATTGTGGGGTGATTGAAACAAGGGAATAGCCGTCTTGAGTGCATTACACTCTAGAGAGATGAAAGTTAGAGTTCGAAGGGTACCCCATTTGGCTTAGCAGTGGGTTGTGAATTCAAAGTGATCTATTCCTTAGGAGACTATTTGCAACATCAAGGTTTTCACTATGTGTTGAGAGTTGAAGGCCAACAGTCTTTTGTCTCTTATTGTGACTCTTCGATTCCGAAGACTCTTCATTGTATTATTCCTGGAGTCTTTATATTTGTTATAGCTTCTCATTTGTACTTTGATCTTTTTCACATTAATACAATACTCTGCAGTCTGGACGTAGCCATTTTTGGTGAACCAGGATAAAATCTCTGTGTTGTGTGTTTGTCGATTCTTTTTGTATTTGCTGTTTTATTCTTTGCTATTCGATTCCTTTCAATTGGTATTAGAGCTGGGCGAACAGCTGATTGGAAATTTGGTAATTAAATTTCCTGAGAATGGAGGATATGAAAATAGAGAAATTTGCAGGCAAGAACTTCAGCCTATGGAAAGTGCAGATGCGTTCCTTGCTGATCAAGCAAGACTTATCAACCGCGCTGGAAGGAAAAACTAAGAAACCAGCTGCGATGTTCGATGAAGATTGGAAGAAGATTGATGACAAGGCAATGGCATCAATTTTTCTTTCACTGTCACAAAATGTCTTGTTCAATGTCTTGAACGAAAAGACAACAAAAGAAATTTGGGATAAACTTCAGAGCATGTACGA
>MU225039.1:100470-110601 GCA_018584345.1 Thuja plicata | reverse complement strand
TATATATATATATATATATATATATATAACCACATATAATGATGCAATATTGAAGATAAAACATTATAGAACACAAGGATTTGTAATAAACATGCCTAAGTTAATTCAAGTGATGAGATAAAGCTATACACTATCGCAAATATTAGGAATATTAATTATTTTTAGGGTCTATGTAAAAAGATAAAGATTAAGATCAATCATGCATATTGTAAGAGACTAGTAATGACAACATGTAGAAAATCACAAAGTGAAAGAAACCATGAAATAGACATGAAAAGGACTGTGGGGCCAGTGTAAAATATAAGCCTAGGCTGTTATGAAGGCATGAGGCTTGCCAAATAATGTGTGACATTGAAAATATGCTATATGCACTCAAAATTTTAATTGTAAGGGGTATCAAGATGACATTGATGTAGCCACCATTGAATAGAAAAGGTATAGATATAAGATAGCAAAAATAGAAAATAGAAGAAAATCTAAAAGGTATACCACTAGAATGTGGTGAATCGAAGAGAGAAATAATATGAATCGAGAATAATCTCTACTAAAGTGGACTTATAATACACATCTTATATGAGTATGAATTTTAGATAATTTATCTATTTTATTGTCAATTATGTCTATCACTTTCTTTAACCCTAATATAAAGTTGTTTCTCAGTATCATACATTGAGTTGTCAAAGAACTAATAGTTTGGTTGAACTTCATGTTAGATTGTGATGTACTATTTAAGTGGGTTGATGTTAAAGAAGGTTTGTTTTAGTTATCAATTTTTTTATTTTGTTCCAAATAGAATATATGACAATTAAATAGCTCAATTTTTCTATAAGCTTTTCAATTTTATACCATTCAGTCAAAAGTTGTATGTGTGGAGGTATAAATATTATTTATGTTGGTCTACTTTCACATAGCTTTCAAAAATCAATTTAGTTATGAATCTGTAACAGTTAACCACATCTACCGCGAAGGAAACCACTTGGCAGATGAGATGGCTAAGCAAGCGGCTTTCAGGGTCACTATCACTCACATAAGCTACTTATAAGGTGAGTAGGTAGAACAATTACACCTTTCATTTTCTTCCTCATTGATGGGGAGATCTACTTCATAAGAGATTTTTTTCTCTTCTCAAGGCCCTTCCTATGACCTTACTAGGGTACTTATCTCTACCCTAATCAGAGGACACTCCTATGGTTCCTCTACTCCAACTAGATCTCTCCAACAACTTCAAACACTCTTCGACTCGTCACAAGTCCATTGTGCATCCATAGGTTCAATCAAGGAAACTATGCTCCCAAAGTATTCCACTCAATGGAACCAAGTTTTCACACTATTTCCCCTTCACTTTCAATCAATCTTCATCCATTCTACTAGGTTCTTTCAAATATTTTCCATCGAGTTCATAGTTTCCTAGTTTCTAGGCCTTGTAGCCATTTAGCCCAATTAGGCCTCCTAAAACTTGTAATCTTGGAATTTCTCCAAAATTCTCTTAACAAACCTCCAAACCAACTCTGGTTTCCTCCTAAGGTCTTCCTAGGCTTCAAAATTTCTGAGGTCTTGGTTCATCCAAGTGTCTGTACATAGGAGTTTCAGCAAACCCTTATTTTAAAGGATTTTTAGGGCATGTAGACCACTCTTTCTTCTTTTGTCTCACTATGTGAACTAATTTACTCCTCTACACTCCTCCTTTCAACCACATGACCATGTCACATGCCCCTTCACTCTTCCACTTGATATTGTCACAAACCAATCCATTAAAAAATGCTTCTTGCCTCTGAAACTGTGCAAACTCCTAGCCAGATACCTTTGTACTCAACTAGGGACTTCTTGTATAAATATCTCCCCTACATAAAATTAAGTGACAAGCCATATTTACACTATATATAGAGTGCCCTTCTTGATTCCAAGTAACCACAAGTATCCAACCGCTGGGATTCAAGAAGGAACCATATTTGTACATAACATCCACTGTTAAGGACAGTGAACCAGAGAAAATAAAAGAATTTACAAGAAGCTAAAGAGATGTACAAAATTCTCAAAAAAATTACACAAAAAATTTCTATTCAAAAAACACTACATCCTCCATGCATAAGAGTAGACTATTCAATCCATTTAGGTTTTGGATGATGGCTGAAAACTTGCCTCTATGTTACAAAATAGTACCTCTACCAAGTCAGTCCGTACAATCCGAAAAACCAACCCTTCAATTAGCTTTTGTTTAGACTTATATAGTTTATGTTTCCATGTGCTCAGACCCTAAGGTTGGGATTTGGACCTAATTAAATATATATGCAATATTTTGGGAAATGTTGTCATGACAACTTTGCAAAGTTGTCATGAGCAACTTTTGCAATTTTTGCAATTTTTCCCTACTACTTCTCTAACTTGCACAACTCAATCCAGAATCACTCTATTGGATCCAAAATCATTAAAAAAAAAACATCTGTCACTTTTTTTTGGGGTCTTGGACAATGTTTGACCAACTTTGACTTTCCTAGGTCTTAAGAAAATAGTGAGACTAGAACCTATTGGACCCAACAAAAAACATGACTCTAAAAAATCTTACTTACAAAAAAACACCAAACAAAGCTTGGGAATTTATGTTAGTAATAATTGAGAGGGGGGGGGGGGGGGGAATCAGTGGCCTNGGGGGGGGGGTGAATCAGTGGCCTCAAATTAATCCTTAAATCAACCCTTCAACTCTTATAACCACTAATTATTTCTCAAGTTATGTTTCTCCTACAAGATTAATGCCTTGAATAACTTATATATCAACTTACTACTTGTCAGATTGTTCTATTAGACCTTCTTCTTAATGTTTACCGATAAGCATTTATCCATTTACCGAAATACAGTAAATATTCAGAGTATACCGATAAATCCAGATTGAATTATGTAAGATATAAAACTGTAAAGAAATATATCATACACACATATAACACATGCATTTTAACGTGGAAACCCTGTTAACAGAAAAAACCACTGGGACTGGTACCCTAAATTTTCACTCTTCTGAAGTGAGCACTGTTAGGAGCCAACCCTATTAAAGGTTACAAACACGCTGTTAGGTGTGACCTTGTTAGAGGATTTTACACATATAGGTTGTCACTTAGTATCGAGCATCTAATGTTGCCATCCTTGAATCAGCCTCTCTCTTAGAATTTCAATAGGCATCAGGCATATCCAATGCTACTTTCATGAATAAACCTTTTTGGCACTTCTTGGCATGTACCTCAATATATAGAAGATTGTTAAGTCATGCTCTGTTAAGAGACTTGATGCTTCAATGGTTAAACTGAAAATAAATAACCTGTTTCTAATGAAACTTGAATTGCAGATTTTTAGATCTATTTAAGTACATTACCTCTATGATCAATGTATCAATTCAATTCTTTTGTTCTCCATACTTTCTTCTCTATGATGTTGTGCTTACTGTTCGTCAGTGTCTGTAGAATTCCTTAGCTCTCCTTTAGCTTGATTGATCAGTACTGCATGAAGTTTTTCTTCATCAGTTTCTCTTTAGCATCCTCTTTCTATTCAAACCCCCTTAATCCCCTTTTCATGTGATACAAAAATGAATTAAGCCTGTCTCTTATATAGACATGATATTCACTGTTTCTTGATTCTTGATTCTTGATTCTTAGCATGAAAAATAATCCCACCAATTTGATTTAAAGCATAACTCCTGATTTGTCTTGTAGTTATCTTCATGCGAACTATATAAATCAGCTTTAAATCAATTACTTAAATCTGGTCAAATAAAACAAAGAAAAGAACCAGTTAAGTTTATCTTTAGCTCTTGCCAGCTAGATATTTTGTCATTTTCTAAACTCTCTATTCCATTGGTCAACTCTTCAGTTAGTTGTCAGTTACAATTGCGAATTCCATTGGTGTGACTCGAGTTAGCTTTGGGATCTCCGTTCGTCAGACATCATTAGATTTTTACTTGTCGGACAACTTTATTTTCAGCTCGTCTGGCATCCTGTGGTTTTCTTCATCAGGCAACACTGTCTTCTGCTCATCAAGTATCACTATGAATTTTATTCTTCACCTTTATCGATGGTGTGCACTCTGTCACTATTATCTGTCACTTAGTGAATACTTGATTTTTATGCATTTCTAAAAGCATAACCTTTGTTCCATTGATTCTTTGAAGTCTTTGGCATTATATACATGACCGTACAAATGATATCAAGTTGACATCAATGACAGTACAAACCATTAACTGATTTAATGCCTTGCATTATCTTCAACTTAACATTATCAAATATTTAATCAGTTACATGTCATCAATCTCTCCCTTTGGCATTGATGGAAACAAACTTATATTATCACACTATACTATTTCAATTACTATATGAAATATAATTGTTGAGATTCATCAAACTACCAATCTCTCCCTTTTGTCAACTGATAAAAGTTTGAACTTCGGTAAGCTCTGTTTTAGCTTAGATTTGATTCCTCCAGTTCTCTTGTCTTCTAATGTGTTGAGTCCTTTTCTTGTGTCAATTTCTCTCCCTTTGTATAATCTTTCATCCAACTTTCTCTCCTTAAGGATATAATCTCTCCCTATTGGAGTAATCTGATAATGGATAGTGTTTCTCAGGAGAATGTGATAATATGGATAATATCTCTCCCTTTGACAATAATGCCAAACAAATATTTTACAAATATTTGACATTCATGTCAAACAATCATTTTTCTATCCATAATATATTCCTTGAATTTCCCTTATCCATCAGCAATACAACAATAATCTCTGGTGCTTAGTTCTGATATATACCTGTCTCTATATAGATGTAGCTTTTAAGTTCATCTTGTTTCTTGCATCAAAATGAATGATATTCTGATAATATGTAGGCTGATGTAGCCTTCAGTCATTTTACTGATTGGTAGACAAGAGTTTGACCCCTAGTCTTTTTCTCAGATACTCAAATGTATCCTTGGGCAGTGGCTTGGTGAAGATATCAGCTAATTATTCTTTGGATTGCACATACTCAAGTATCACCTCTTTTTCTTGAACTTGATCTCTCAAGTAATGATACTTGACGACAATGTGTTTAGTTTTTGCATGCATGACTGGATTCTTGGAAATTTTTATTGCACTGGTGTTATCACAATAAATAATCACTAGTTCTAAGATCTTCATATGCATACCTTCCAGCAACTATTTGATCCATGCAATATTTGAGCAATTTGCAGTAGCAGCAACATACTCTACTTCTGCAGGAGACTGAGAGATGCATCCTTACTTCTTGCTAATCCATGTGACAAGTCTGTCACCCATAAAGAATGCTCCTCCAGTTGTGCTCTTCCGGTCATCAAGATTCTGAGCCCAATCAACATCGGTAAACACCTTAAGGTCAAATTTGCCTTCTCTTCTATACCATAAGCTGAATTCCCCAGTATTCTTCAATTATCTTAGAATTCTTTTCACAACACTCATATGTGATGCCTTGGTGTTAGCAAAAAATCTAGCAACAATTCCTACTGCATGTGCAATATCTGGTCTAGTGTGTACAATATACATGAGTTTTCCAATCATTGATCTATATAAATTCTGATTTTCCTCTATTGTTTTTTCATCCTTTGTCAACTTACACCTAGTAGCCATCAGTGTTCCAATTGGTTTGGATTCTTCCATCTTGAAACTTTTTAGGACCTCTTTGATGTACTTGGACTGTGTAATGAAAATTCCTTCACTTTGTTGAATGATCTGTAGACCAATAAATAAATTGATCTCACCAAACATAGACATCTCAAACTCTTTTCTCATCTCATTAGCAAATGATTTTCATACCATATCATTTCCTCCAAATATGATGTCATCAACAAATATTTCAGCAATCAAGGTGTTAGACTCAATATCTTCTTTTAAATAAAGATTATTGTTTTCACCAGTCCTTACAAATCCAATACTTATTAGATATGAATAAATTCATTCATACCAGGTTCTTGGAGCTTGTTTCAATCCATACAAGGCTTTGTGAAGTCTACATACCATGTCCCTCTTATCTGGATCAACAAACCCTTCTGGTTGTTCAATGTATACTTCTTCTTCAAGTATTCCATTTAGGAATGTTGACTTGAAATCCATCTGGTATACCTTGAATCCTTTGAATGCAGCATAAGCAAGTAATATTCTTGCTCCTTATAGCCTATAAATTGGTTCAAATGTCTCTCCATAGTCTATACCTTCCTCTTGTGCATACCCTTTGCATACTAGTCTTTCTTTGTTCCTTGTGACTTCTCCATTCTCATTCGGCTTATTCCTCAATATCCATTTTGTACTAATGACATTCTTGTCATCCGATCTTGGTACAAGTTGAAAGAATTGATCAAACTCAATTCTACACAACCCAAGAAGAACATGTAAGCCAATAACCTGTTACAAGAGAAGAAAAAAATGGAGACAGAAGGAAAGTGCTCTCAAAATGTGAAAAATACATAAGAGATAATTGAAAAAGTACAAGGTTCAACCTTATAAAAGGTGAGAAAGAAATCCTAAAGGAGAAAACTAGGTTGCACATTATTAATTAATAATGTACCTAAGTGAAGCTTAAGTAACTAGAGTAATATAAACTTATATAATTAAATTGATATGATTTAATTAATAAGCATAAAGTAATAATACTCTAACACCTGCCTTAAGCTGAATGTAGGGAGAAAGATGACCTAGCAAAAAACTATGAAAGCAAGAAATGGGTCCTGGAAACAAGGCCTGATCAGGTACCTAGTACAGGGAAATCTCTATAAACCGGAGATAAAGGAGAAAACCCAGTGGGAAAAACTCCTCTCCAAAAAGAGATATAAAAGCAAGAAAATAAAAAAGGAATGACTTCAAGAGACTCTCTCAAAGCCATAAATACAATGTGTGCTGCCAACCCCCCCGTGAGAGAGGGTCGAGGCTCCAAAGNCCCCAAACCCCCCCCCCCCCCCCGAAATGAAAGAACCCCTAGATCAATGAAAAAATCACCATGACTCCAATGCAAAGGAGTGAAAGGAAGTGGGCACTGAAGAGGTGACCTCAAAAGATGAGGTGTCACTGGAAGGTCGAGTTGATGCTCAAAGGAGTAAACATGAGGATCCTGAAAGGGAATCCCCATTGTAAGTGGTATGACAGGTGTGCTGACACTGTCATCAAAGAGGAGATGAATGTCCTTTGTAGAGTCCTCAACAACCACACCTGGTGGCTCGATGAATGGAGATGGAGGGTCAATCAATGCTAAATAAGAATCCTACTGAAGAGAACAGTACGCCTCAGGATGTGGTGTGGCAGTCACAACACTCATCTCGGGAACAACACAAAGGTTCAAGTGACCTGACTGCACTTGATGATGCTCTCTTGAAAGGGGAGAGCTGTGCTCCAACAATGGAGATGGTGGACCAAAGTGAGAAAAGGTGTAGAGGCAGGTGGAATGATCAACTATCCCTGTAGCAATAATGCCTCCTGTCACACTATCCCTGATGAAGGTTGAATCGGCCGTGAAGTCAACTATCTTCCCTGACCCACAACATGTAATCTGATAAATCGAGAGAAGGTTTGAAAATAGAGATGGAACATACAATACATCATTGAATGTTCCATCCTGAATGCTGACCAAACCTGTCCCACAGACTGTCTGTACAGTGTTATTCCCATGAGAATATGAGGAATAGGAGAAGTCTCAAAAGAAGAGAACAAATCCTGAGAAGATGCCATATGGTGAGAAGCACTAAAATCCAGTATCCAAGGGACCTATGAAGGGGATGCAACAGATGCCCATAATGCATGACCCTGTCCAAAATCCTATCTAGATGATGAAGATGAGGCATAAGACTGAAAAGCAGACCCTTGTGAGGTGGAAGAGGATGGAGAGGAAATAGTGCTCTTCTGAAGGAGAGCTTGCAAATATGCAATCTGTTTCTCATAGCCATCAATCTCTTCTGAAAACACTGTGACTCATCATGGGGCCCCTTCTGACAATAAGAACAAGTGGGCTTCTGAGTCTTCTATTTCTCCTTTTTAGAAGAAGGTGGTGGGCCAGAAGAGTGCTGAGAAGAGGAATCAAAAATCTTCTTCAACTTTGGCTTCGGTGTATCCTGAGATGACTTGGCAAGCAATGTCTGTGACTATGAACCTGTAAGAGAATCCATCTGACTGAGTTTGGACTGCTCATGAGTTAACCTGTCACAGAAGGTCTCAAAAGAGGGCATAACATGCCGTGCACCCAGTGCATCCATAGTGGAGTAGAAGGTAGAAGTGAAAATCTGATAAGGACCACGCAGCTTGGAGAGTATCAGGAAGATGCACTCATCATCTGACTTCATCTTTCCAGCAACCTGTAAAATAGATCGAAGAGACTTGAACTTCATCAGGAAGTCCTCAATGCTGGTGAATGAGTCAGGTGCTAAGGAGGTGAACTTTGCATCTATCTAGAGAATCCTGAACTGATCCATGATGCCAAACAAGGTGGAAAACTTGTCCCACATATCCCTGGGTGTGTTCAGACCATCCAGGTGGAACAACAACCCATCTAAAATATTCAAGGCAATAAGGCCCATTGCCTCATCCATCCTATTCCTGTGCATAAGAGCCTCATAAGGCCTCTGAAGAATTGGCTGAACTGTATCCAGGCATGACCATAAACCTCATGACATGAGGAGTCTGGTCATTCGTGGCTTCCACACATGGTAATTATGTGGAGTGAGAAGCTCAACAGATCCTGTGTCTGCCATAGTGCCCTGTACTTGGACTGATTTTTGAATTATATTTTTTTTCAGAACTAGACAGAAGATGCAGAAGGGGTTTTGTTTTATGTGATACAATGTTTTGTTTTTCTGAGATGAATGACAGAAAAGAAAGAAAGAACACCACCCGCAATCGATAAAACCCAATTTCACCACAATTCTGAAAGCTTGAAAGAAAGAGAGAGCAAGAAATGCTTTAGAAAGTAAGTTTGTGTAGCTTGACTTTGAGGCTCAAAACTAGCATCAAAATGGAAGAATCAGAAAATGAAATCTACACCAATGCGACGGGCTCAAAAACACATTTCCGGCGATATTTCATTTTTTGAATACGGACACCGTATGCCCAAGATATGACCCAAAAGGCACAGGTACCCCAAAAATGTAAGCTCACTGGAAAAACACAGTCCTGGAAAAAAATTTGATGTCCAAATGACCGTCACCCCTCTGTGCAATTAAATTTGACGGCCGTCGCTACTTGCCGAAAAAAAAATTTCGACTGCCGAAAAATTTCAAAAAAGCGCCGAAAAAAAAATCCGGCCGTTGACGTCAGTTGATGTCAGCCCTGACAGTCGGTGGCTAGCTGGAGGCTGGCCGATGGCTACCGCCGGTGGCGGCCGCTCCTGGGCGGCGGCAGAGGGCCAGGCAGCGCCGCTGGTGGCGTTGGCAGCTCCGCTGGTGGCTGGCGGCCGGTGAGCTGCACATTGCCGGGTGGGCTGGGCGCAGGCCGAGTTGGGCCAGGCGGAGGTGGCGGCGGGGTGCCACCAGGGTGGCGCGGTGGTAGCGCACCCCAGATGACCAAGAAAAGAGCATTTTTTTAATTTTTTTTATTGACGCCTCGAAAACTGTGTCCGAACGGCCCTAGAAGGTCAAAAAAATTTGCCTAATGCTCCGATGTCCAAATCGGACATATTTTATATGAATCCTGGGGTTTTTGGGCCTTCCGAACTCAACTATGAGGTCGGTTTTGGTCCAAAATGCTTCAAAAAATAGAGACCCCCCAGAACTAATAAATAAAAGCTCTGAAAATCAGAAACCCTTCAAGCTCCAAAGACCTTCAAATCAGGAACAAGCAGCCACAGATCTGAGTACCATGAAAGAATTGATCATACTCAATTCTACACAACCCAAGAAGAACCTGTAAGCCAATAACCTGTTACAAGAGAAGAAAAAATGAAGACAGAAGGAAAATGCTCTCAAAATGTGAAAAATGCATAAGAGATAATCGAAAAAGTACAAGGTTCAACCTTATAAAAGGTGAGAAAGAAACCCTAAAGGAGAAAACTAGGTTGCACATTATTAATTAATAATTAATTAATAATGTACCTAAGTGAAGCTTAAGTAACTAGAGTAATATAAACTTATATAATTAAATCGATATGATTTAATTAATAAGCATAAAGTAAT
>MU225039.1:53565-98294 GCA_018584345.1 Thuja plicata | reverse complement strand
TAAGTGCTTCAATTTCATCAAGATCATCTTCTTCATTTTCACTATCACTATCTTTTCTCATAGTGTTTTTGTGACTTGATTTACTTATTCTCATAGAAGTTTTGAATGAAGAATCTATGTTTGGTAAGACACTATTATGGAATTATTCATCTCAAATGAAATCATTCTTCCAATTAAACTGTCTAGAGTAACATTGCTAATTGTTACTGCTCTCATTTCTTGAATGGAAGATACTCTAATAGCATAAGTAGGCAGTAAGGTTCTTAGAATTTTACTTACCACTGTATCTTCTTCCAATACACCTCCAAGTCCTAGGATAGAATTGAATACTTCTTTAATTCTTGTGCTGCACTGAGTGATGTTTTCTCCTTCTTTCATTTTGAGATCATCAAACTTTCCTCTAAGGCTTTCTACCTTGGCTCTCAAAACATTTTTGTCACCACCATGTACAAGCTTCAATTTGTCCCACATCTGCTTTGCAGTTTTGCATTCTTTGACATCTTCAAACTTAGCATCAGAGAGTGAGGAAGAAAGCTCTATCATCATGCCATTATGTTCATGCTTCTCTCTCATTTGTTCAACTGTTGGTGCTCCAGTGGGAAACACACATTCAGTTTCTAGGAATTGAGTAACATCATTAACAATACCTGATAAGTGGAGTCTTATTCTTATCTGCCATGAAGAAAAATTATCTTTGTTCAACTTGGGAACATCTCGTCTGTTCATCTTGTGATCTTTGGCTTAGGTCTTGAAACCTTCCTTCTAAGTACACAAGCTCTGATACCAATTGTTGGTAATAACTGAGAGGGGGGGTGAATCAGTGGCCTCAAATTAATCCTTAAATAAACCCTTCAACTCTTATAGCCACTAATTATTTCTCAAGTTATGTTTTTCCTACAAGATGAATGCCTTGAACAACTTATATCAACTTAGTACTTATCGGATTCCACTGTTAAACCTTCTTCTTAATGTTTACCGATAAGCATTTATCCATTTACCAAAATACAGTAAATATGCAGAGTATACCGATAAATCCAGTATGAATTATGCAAGATATAAAACAGTAAAGAAATATATCATACACACATATAACACATGGATTTTAATGTGGAAACCTTCTTAAGGGAGAAAACTACTGGGACCGGTACCCAAAATTTTCACTCTTCTAAAGTGAGCCTTGTTAGGAGCCAAGAGTGTTAAAGGTTACAAACACACTGTTAGGTGTGACCTTGTTAGAGGATTTCACACATATAGGTTGTCACTTAGTATCGAGTATCTAATGCAACCATCCTTGAATCAGCCTCTCTCTTAGACTGTCAATAGACATCAGGCATATCCAATGCTACTTTCATGAATCAACCTTTTTGGCAGTCCTTGGGATGTACCTCAATATATAGAAGACTATTAAGTCCTGATCTATTAAGAAACTTGATGCTTCAATGGTTAAACTGAAACAAAATGACCTATTTCTAATGCAACTTGAATTGCAGATTTTCAGATCTATTTAAGTACATTACCTCTCTGATCAATGTATTAATTCAATTATTTTGTGCTCCATACTTTCTACTCTGTGATTCTGTGCTTACTATTTGTCGCTATCTGTAAAAATATTTAGCTCTCCTTCAGCTTGATTGATCAATACTGCATGAAGTTTTTCTTCATCAGTTTCTCTTTAGCATCCTCTTTCTATTCACTCCCCTTAATCCCCTTTTCATTTGATACAAAAATAAATTAAGCTTGTCTCTTATATAGACATGATATTCATTTTTTCTTGATTCTTGGCATAAAAAACAATCTAGACAATTTGATTTAAAGCTTAACTCTTGATTTGTCTCATAGTTATCTTCATGCCAACTGTATAAATCAGGTTTAAATCAATTACTTAACTCTGGTCAAACAAAACAAAGAAAACCATCAGTTAATTCTATCTTTAGCTCTTTCCAGCTAGATATTTTGTCATTTTCTAAACTCTCTGTTCCATCGGTCAACTCTTCAGTTAGTCATCGGTTACAAATGCCAGTTTCATCGATGTGACTCCAGTTAGCTTCAGGATCTCTGTCCATTAGGCATCATTGGATTTTTACTCATCGGGCAACTTTGTTTTCAGCTCGTCGGGCATCCTGTGGTTTTCTTTATCGGAAACACTATCTTTTTCTCATCGGGTATCACTATGACTTTTCTTCTTTGCCTTTAACGATTGGTGTGCACTCTATCGGTGTTATCTGTCACTTAGTGAATACTTGACTTTTATGCATTGCTGAAAGCATAACCTTTGTTCCATTGATTCTCTGAAGTCTTTGGCATTATATACATGATCGTACAAATGATATCAAGTTGACATCAATGAAAATAAAAACCATTAATTCATTTAATGCCTTGAATTATCTACAACTTAACATTATAAAACATTTAATCAATTACATGTCATCACTTTATTCTTAGTCCTCTTTTCTTGGTGGTTGGCTAGAACCCCTAAAAGCCAAAATTGTATAGGATCTTAACTAGGACCCTAAGGTGCTCATGCACCATTCTCCCCCTGCAACAAGAAAGTTAAGGTACCTAAGGTGTGATGAGCTCCAAGCTGATGCCACACTTCTTGAAATCACCCTCTACTATCCAATTAGCCTTTGATTCGAGGTTGATGCTTTCATTTGATAAGATACTACACGTAGATCTTGTGTCTAACCTTCTTCTTCACTCTATAATCTAGTACCTTCTCATCTTGAGGCTTAATCTGATCAGGGAAAGTGATTTCAACCACATACTTAGTCATCTCTATATTGTACTCCTACTCTTCTATCTCTAGACCTTTGTACTTAGTCAAATCCTTCACATTGAAGATAGGAGAAATTGATAGCTCCTTGGGTAGATCTAACTTGTAATCATTAAGACCATACTTTGCTAATACCTTACATGGGCCAAATCTCCCCATCTAGAGCTTTCTAGGGATACCCTTATGTAGTCTTCCTTTATTAAGGTACACCATCACTACTTGTCTCCTAATTCAAACTGCAAGTCTCTTCTCCCTTCATCTACCTTAGCCTTAAGATTTTGATTGGCATCCATTAGTGTCCTCTTCACATTCTCATGGACCTCTATCATAGACTGAAAAAATTCATCTACGCTTCCATTGATCCATTCATAACCTTTTAAGTCCCTAAGTTCAAAAACACCTCTCGGATGTAATCCATACACAACTTGAAATGGACTCTTATTTGTAGTCCTATTTGTACTGTCAATATAGGAAAAATCTTCTTGAGGTATGAATTGTTCCCATCCTTCCCCATTCTCCTTAGATAGACATCTTAACAAATTTCCAAGAACTTTGTTGATTACCTCTGTTTGTCTATTCATTTTAGGATGATATGAGAGCTGTGTGCCAAGTTTGTTCTCAATCTCTTCCAGAGTGTTTTCAAGAAATGCCCCATAAACCTCACATCCCTATCTGAGACAATATTGGTTGGCAAATCATGTATCCTTACTATTTACTTAAATCAAATATGAGCAATGTGACTGGCATCATCAATTGTCTTACAAGGGATAAAATGACTCATTTTATTGAATCTGTCTGCTACCACAAACACACTATCCAGACTAGTTTGTGTTCTAGGTAAGCCCACTATAAAATCCATGCTTATGCACTCCTAAGGCCTATTAGGTGTGATTAATGGTTGATAGAGTCCTACATTTTAAGATGTCCCCTTGGATTTCTGACATATCCCACACTGTTCTACATACCTCCTCACATTTTTCTACATTTTAGGCCAATTATAGAAACTTTCAACTAAGTCTAGTGTCTTATGTAACCCAAAATGTCCACTTAGGCTACCATTATATTTTTCTTGAATGACGTTTTCCCTCAAAGACCCCCTTGGAACACAAAATTGTTTAGCTTTAAACAATAAACCATTCTGTAATGTGTAGTCAGCATACTTCCTATGGAAATGGTTATCAAAATCAGTGCATACCTTGTAAATCTCTGAGAAATCTACATCCCCTACATATAGATCCTTGAATCCTTCAACCCCTATGCTCTACAACTGGATTTCTTGGACAGTGAGAAACCTCCTCCTAAGTGCATCTGCAACTTTTTTGTTCACTCCCATCTTATGCTTGATTGTAAATGTGTATGAGTGTAGAAATTCCATCCACTTTATGTGTCTTAAACTAAGATTTTGTTATGTGTTTATGTATCTTAGAGCTTGGTTATATGTGTATACCACAAATTCCTTTGGCAATAGATAGTGCCTCCACTTCTTGAGGGCTTGGACCAATGCATAAAGCTCCAAATCATAAGATGAATATCTAGAATTTTCTTCATTTAACCTTTCACTAAATAAGGCTACTGGCCTTCCTTCTTGGCTTAGCATTGCACCCACTACTATGTTTCTAGCATCACATTCTACAATGAACAATCTGTCAAAACTTGGTAGAACTAGAATGGGCTTTGTAGCCACTTCTTTCTTAAATCTTTGAAATCCTTCAATGGCTTCCTTGGTCCATATGAACTTGGTCTTGACTCCACCCTTTATGGTATCTAGGACAGGTGCACAAATCTCACTAAACCATCTCACAATCTTCCTATAAAACTGAGCCAAACCACGGAAGATTCTCACTTTGGTCCCTATTTTTGTAGTAGGCCAACTTGGGATTGCTTCTACTTTTCTCTTGTCCATTTTTAGGTCCCCTTGATAGACTACAAACCCTAGATAAACAATTTCTTGTTTCATGAAATCACTCTTTTAAAGATTAATGGTCAACTTCTCCTCTTGGAGTTTCTTCAACACAATTTCTAGGTGCTTCATGTGCTCCTCTTTTGTCTTACTAAAGATGAGGATATCTTCTAGGTATACTACTACAAACACACATATGCAATCTTTTAGGACTTCATTCATTACCCTCATAAATGTACTAGGTGCATTTGTAAGCCCAAATGGAATTACTAACCACTCATAGAGTCCCCTATGGTTTTAAAGGCAGACATCCACTCATCCCCCTCTTTCATCCTAATTTGATAATATCCATTCTTAAGGTCTATTTTTGAAAATTACTTAGCACCCCCAAGACAATCCATATCGTCTTCTATTCTAGGAATATAAAATATATACCTAATTTTTATCCTATTTATTGCCCTAGAATCTATACACATCATCCACTTGCCTCCCTTTTTAGGAGCCAAAACCACTAGAATAGCACATGGGCTGATGCCCTTTCTGATTATTCCTTTGTCTAAAATCTCTTGGACTTACCTCACAATCTCCTTGTTTTGGTCTGGTGTCATCTTGTATGCATCTTTTTTAGGAAATCATGCCCCTGGCACAAAATCAATCTGATGACTGATTTTTCTTTGTGTAGGTAGTGTGGCTAGTGTCCCATCACATATGATATCTTTGAACTGATCCAAAAAAAAATGAATTTTGGCATAGGTGTCTGTTTGGGTGTCTCTTTCTCCTTTGGTTTCACCAAGATAGCATAACCAACTCCTTCTTCATTCTTCATGTCTTGTAAGAATTATTTTCCACCCATTAAGAGTGTATTGGTGTCCATCCTCTCCACTATATCCTCCTCTATCAAGGATTGTTTGTTATAAGTGACTACATTCTTCTTGAATAAGTACTTATTCTCCTTGCCATGGTGGACTGTTTCTCTGCCATACTACCATGGTCTTCCAAGTAGAATATGACAAGCATCCATTAGTATCACATCACAAAGTATCTTATCCTGATACTTCCCTATGGTGAAATCAACCCATACTTGTTCATTAACCAAAATGTTTTGCCCCTTGTTCAACCAAGTCACCTTGTAGGGGTAAACATGGGGTATCTTGTTCAATTTCAACTTTCGTACTGCCTCCTCTGAGATCACATTATCTATGACCCTGAGTCTATGATGACTCTACACACCTTGCCAAGAATCTTACACTTAACCATAAAGAGTGCTCTCATTTGTTTGTGTTCTTCCTTTTTAGGTTCTTTGATCAAGATCCTCCTAAGCATCAGGTTCTCTCCCTTCTCTGAATCAAGAATTATCTCAAAATGTTTAGTATTGTCTTCTTCGTGCACATATGCAATTTTATTTTCTCCTTGCAAAGATGATGGCTTATCTGGACACCTATAGGTAGGGTGACCCAAGTGTCCATAGTTACAACACTTCATTGAAGAAAAATGTGATCTTCTTCCAAAACCACCATATCTACCTTTTCCACAACTTTGAGAACTCCTTCCTCTACCATAGCTTCTTCTATTGCCTGGCTCATTTATTTGTTCAATGATCTTGGAATCTCCTTGACCTATAGTATCATTGCTATTGGTTGTATTCCAAGTTTTGGCTTGTTTCCCTAAGCTTTGTGGTCTTCTCTCTCTGATTTCATCTTTGAAACAGAAGTCTCTCAGTCCTTATGCCTTATCCCTATCGATGTTTTTAGGTTTTCAAGTCTAAACCTATGAGAATGTGCAAAAACCTTGAAACCCTAGGTCTTATTTGGTGCTTCGAGTTGAAAATAAACCCTAGGGTCTTTCTCGCTTATGTTTCGCTGTTTCTTTTCAATTCACTTAAGTCATGTGTTATATTTTGATCACTTAGTCGTATAACCTGAAGGGCATATTCCCTTTTTCTCCCAGACTTGGCGATTAGATTATGTCACGTAGTCTCTTTCAACTTTAGAATATTCCTTTGGCATTCCCAGACTTTGTGATTTAGTTTGTATCACGTAGTCCCGGGATCAGTAAATAGGCCAACAATATATCAAGGGACCCATAGATAGATCGTGATGTCACATGAAATTTTCAGTAGTCAAGGGTTTATCGCAAGACATTGCGACCTCTTTATGTCATGTAATCACTAAAATGGGTCTGAGGTTAAGTATGTTGTGAAAGATTTAGTCGCGCAGTCTCCAGAAAAGATGCCAGTTAAGTTAAAGTTTCTGAGACTTTGCGACTAACCATGTGCGGTTTGAATAAACAACAGTCTAGCTATCGCCAGAACACAGAGATGACTCAGCTTTGAATATGCGATGAGACATGTGTCAAAAAGTAAGTGGATTTCAAATACTTAATCGCATGATTGCCAAAAGGAAAAAAATCATTCAACGACTACGAGACTCATTAAGGGCTTCTGTTTGTCGCAAAGTCTCAGAAGATTTTAAAGGTATAATGAATTTCTTGGTGATTAGGCGACAACCGTCAGATGAAATGGTTAAAATATCCTACGGTGGTCACATAGTCTGAGAATAAAAGAGCCCAAAAGTAAAAGTCCTCCCAACTCAGTGGCTAAGGGTATGTCGTGAAGTCATCAGATAAAGTAAAAGGCATAGTACCTGTCACGTTGTCTCGAGAAATTTTAACACTTAACATTTGTATTCTATGATCGGGCGACTAAGGGCAGTCACGGGGTCTGGCGAAGAAAAGAAGACATTTGGCGACTCAAAGATAACTGTGAAAGCTAAAAGTGATAGTTAGACGCATAGTCTCTAAAAAGAATGTGAGTTAGTGCTAACCATTGGCGACTTTGATTTCTTCATTGTTGCATAATCGCCAAATGATAACTAAGGTTAATGAAAGTAAGGAAAGTTGTGTAGTCGCTATGTCTCCAGAGAAATCATGGGTTAGAGACTGGGGTCAATGACAGAGAAATTGTATGCAGTCGCATGGTCACTTGATACCAAATTTTAAGAAAAGGCGGCAGTATCAGATATGACAGTTTGAATCGCTCATCGACCAATCACAGGCTTAGATTTTGATTACTGTGCAGAAAAGGGCAGCTGAGATGTAGGACAGTTAGCCAATCATAGGAAAGACATGTCAGCTCATTTGAATTCTATAAGGTTTTTTCGAGGATTCAGTTTTATGAATTTGATTTCCTGTCACACTCATGCAACTATGGCTAGGCTTTCAATCAAGTTGACAGTATGTTGAATTAAAGACAGAACTGATGTTTTCCCAAATCATGAGCTCTATACTTCGAATAGTTACTATAAGGAGATGATTGTGTATTCATTTTCATTCATCTTTCTTTTAGAATTTCAAAATGAAGAAGAGCTAATTATTCTGAAAGAGAGAAAATTCAGAGAATTGCAGGGTTTTCTATTGCCTAAAACTTATTATTTCTAGAGAATTGTGCACAGGGCAATTGGTGAATCTCAGAGATAGATTTTTTTTCAGTATCGGTAAAGAAAAGGAGATTCAAGCATAGTAAACGTGAGCAGAGCGGTCAGTGTAGCTTCGACTAGTGGTGGGAGCGAAAAGGCAAAGGCCAAGGGAAAAACTAATTATTCTGATGAATTCCTCAGACTGCTTCCTGGCTCAACTCAGAACAAAAGAGAAAATGCCAATGTGCTCATTGATGATTATCGAGATATATGAGATGCTGGCACTCCAGGAACAACAGGTTTTTCACTTTTCAATTAATTTTATAAGAATTCTGATAAGGCTATTCCAATGTCAAACCCTTGGACCTGTGGTTTAGCTAGATTAATTATTCCTGATGTCTATGTGGATGTAGACTTGTTCCTACATCTTGCTAGTCATTATGATGTTTTGTCCAAAACAATCAAAAGGAATGATGGCACTGCCCTGCTGATACTTAACAGAAATTCATTCATGCAAGCCTTTGGCTTATATAGCACCATGTCTACCAGAATTGACTTGACAAAGTAGCAATAGAAATATAGTTTGAAGCCTGGAATTGCTAGAGGCCAGTTACAGAAACATATGTTGAAGGAAGTGAGGAAGTATTTAGATCCTATGTCTAGGACAAGCCCATATTATTATAAGGATTTACACTTCTATATTAAGTATATTTCCTATGCCCTATGTAGAGTTCTAGGGATAGATGGAGAAGCAGAAAAGATTAATGCTGGCATTTTGACGATGGTGCTGGATTTATAGGAGGTGCACTCCAGTACTAGCTATGATTACATACAACATATCATTGATGAGATGCATGAGGGTTTCACTTTCACTCAGAAGAAGATGAAAGATCCAAAGGAGAAGGAGCCCAATTTTTTCCAGTATTCCATCCTTATGCATCTCCTATTGTATTTCAATTTTGTGATCATGGATGTGGACAATTTGGCCCATCAGAGATTTTACCAGGAAGGACCAAATCCTATCCAATTTTGGGTGAGGGTTTTGAATTACACGTCTAAGGACTGTGATTATTATGCTTTTCAGAATTGGATTGTATATCCAATAGTACAAAGTCTTGGCATTAGTAGAACAAGATTCCCACTAAAGATTATGCAATTACTGAGGCGATGTGACTACACAGATAAGTGGGAAGGAAAGCATAATTGGGGTGATTTATTCTAGGAAGAAAATTATACTATTATCATGGTATATGGGTGTATTCACCCACCTCATCTCTTACCCTACTATGTACCAGAAAGAGTGGTTGCAATGGAATTTATATGGCAGCTATTGTTAACAGACAATGAGCATTTTGCACCACACAAGAAGGGGACTCTGACCCCTAGGCAATTCAGAATTTTCAATTTTACAATTGGCAAAGGTGCTATTAATGTAGTGGGCCAGTGGTTGGAGGGATGCAGAATGGGGGTAGCCCCTTATAGATATATTGACCCAGAAAGTTTCATGGCAGGGGTGATAAAATTGTATACTCCTACAATCCCCAATATAAATGTTCACTGTGAATGCATAGAGGAAGATACAACAAGAAACATTTTGGATGAAGATGACATCCAGACAAGAAGATTGAGGATTCAAGAGCTCTTAAATCTTGAAAGACAAATCAAGAGGAATGGGATGGCTTTTGGGGGTTTCTACCTTGATCTCCCATATTTTGACAAGCTTAAGGCCATGATAGACAATTATTATGTGCTTAAAGAACAACTTGAGACTGTTCTTGACAAGAAAGGTTCCCAAGGGAAGGATCACTCAGAATTCAAATATAATAGCAGTAGCGATAGTGATTATGCATGTCCTACTAGGTATGCTCCACCATAGAAAGATGTTTCTGAAGTGCCACAGTTGCAGGGAACAGAGGGCCACATTGTTGATTTTACATTGGTAACACAACCTGATGATGTGGAAGAGCCTACTGCTAAGAGGCAGAAATTAGAAATAGGTCAACCTTCAATTGAAGGGAAAAATAAGAAAAGGGATAAGGCTAAAGCCCTAGTACCTGGCAATAGGTTATATGATCATAACCTAAGGAAAGCAATTAGGGAGGGCAAGAAGCAACAACTTGATTTAAAGGATAATGTTGAATTACCTCTTAAGGCCTGTGTTGATGAAAGACTGCTCCATCAACAAGAATTTTTGAATGATGACAACTTTGTCAAAACTAAGGAGTTTAAAGACTTCCTTAGATGGTACAAGAAAGAGCAGATAAGATCTCAATTGACAGTTGAAAGTAAGGAGACTATAACAAATGAGGCTTTGGTGGCTCTACAGTCTTATGATCCTGAAAGTGAGGACATTTCACCTGAGGAGGCCAGGAAATTGGTCCTAGGCAGTGGGATATTATTGGCTGAGGGCTGGTATTTGGCATGTGCCTTCATCATTGACCAGATTAGAAACCAACCAGATCTCAAAATGGCTAGTGAATTTCAGATTGGAGATGTTATAAAAGGATTTGGGTATAGCCCAAAGTCTCAAGCCTTTGCAATGTGGAGCCTGTGCCCAAAGGATCAAAAGCCCCAAGTGGTGAATATCCAAGAAAATATGGTGGGTAGTCAGATGGTGTGGACAATGCAAAATACATGGGATTTGGAAATATCCCAAATCATGACACATTGGGCTCATTTAAATGAGGACAAAACTAAATAGTTGTATGATAAGTGTAGCACTGTTAGAAGAGACAAGTGCATTGGAAAAAGATAGAGAATTATGTCGTATATAGGTGCACCAGCAAGATCAGATGATAAAAAGATTGATAAAAGAGTTGGAAGAGAATCCTAAGGTGATGTATGTACCTATGCAACCACAACCCCTACAAATTGAAGACAAGGAAAAATCTGAAGAGGTGGTTGAGAAAAAGGTTGAGGGAGAGAAAGGAAATGCAATTGCTTTGAGAGCATTAAGAGGTGTGTTACAACATAGAATTGAAATTTTGAAAGATAAGACTGATGTTGTACTCAATGCCTATAATAAGTTGCCAGCTTTGCATATAGAGGTGATGGGGCACCTAGCTATCTTGAACCCCTATTTTACTAAGCGGTCTACTAGGGTAAAATTGTTTGAGAAGCTAGCATCTTTGCAAGCCTTAAGATCAGATTTAACAGAAATAGTGACAAAAGTTGAAGATGAGATCAAAAGGGTTAATATTTCTCTCTCATTCTTTAAGGGCAAATTGAATCAAATAGAGGTAAAATTAAGCCTCTTTTCTAATGATTTTAATAGATTTATTCCTTCCTTAAGGGGAGATGATGATCAAGTAAATGCCATAGATTCCTGGAGGAATGAATTTGATAGTAAAATGCCTAGTGATGAGGCATTTATTTCAGGGACAGATGTGGATATTGAAGGATTCAATGAGATATTAGATGAAGCTTTCAAGGCAGAAATTGACATCAACAAGTTTCTAGTAGATGTAAAGAACATCACTAATGCAAGATGGGACAGGCAAAAGGTCCAAATACAAAGTACTCAAGACTTCAAGTTGCCATAAGATGATGAAGTGAAAGTATGGGAATTGATGACTACGCCCAAGAGAAAGAAGCCAACAGTTGAAGAAGAAATCTTGGATGATGAGTAAGGGTGACTACTGGGTGCCTCACTATTGATGATGAAGAGGATAGTTATTGCAAGAGGAGTATGTAGGTGAATATAAAAGAACGATCATCCATACTCAACATAACTACTGCCATCTACTATGTATACTATCATATTGATGTCACTAGATCAGGAGAAGAACAAAGAATATCTATTTTCATCTTTTTGGCTTGGTCACTCCACCTCTTCTTCTCTCTCTTTCTTTTTGTCTCTTCTATATTTTTAGGGTTAGGTTTTCTGAGACCATCCAAAGCTTGTAGCATCCTTTTGAAAAGGATTTCAAGATGGTTGAAGACCTATATATATAGAAGAGAGTTGTATTTTAAAAGAGGATGAAATATATTGTAAAAATCAATCTTTCTAAATTTGTGTCTTTTTTCTTTCAAGCTTCAAAGATTTTTCATGTATGAAAGAAAGATTACATCAATAAAATATGGTGCAATTTTACTCTTCTCTATTGTTTTCTCTTTATTTCCTGTGTATGCTTTTTTATGCTTAAGATTGTAAGGCACTCTGAAGCATTTTGGTTACAAGGTGACTATCTAATTACTTACAAGTTTCTTTCATGTAAAGAACTAAGTTTTGTGAGTAGTTTCGGGAAGCATATCAGTATTTAAATATTTGATACAATATTTTAGAGGTAATTAGATAATTTGTAAGGCAATTTATCCTAATTGCATGTAGGTTGTAAGGTAGCTTACAGTATTTTGTTTTTGTGAGACTTTAAGCTTTTGACTCTATAACCCAAAGGATAGGCACTGATCTAGGTCTTGGTTTGATAATCTATCATCATCTAGGTTTTCAAAACTATTCAAAACAATTAAAACACATCTATTACTAAAAAAAATGAGATGAACTCATCAGGGACTTATATCAGCAGTATATTGTCCACTTTGTTGGTTCTTTAGAGAGTGAATCATTGGGTTATCCCTCCTAAAGACAAAAGGAAGAAGGATGCAAATCCTTGTCTCATTGGTTCATGTTCTCAAAACTATAGCCTAGCTTATAGTACTCTATTTTAAAATAGTCATTGCAATCTGTAAAGTTTTCTATAAGTTGTGACAATGAGGTTTTGGGTACATAATCAGTGAATGAAACAATCCACCAAATACATAGGTTGAAATATAAGTAATCTTTAAAAGGTAAAACTTGCCTCAGTCTGTGGAGTTCAAAAATGAAGAAGGATATTATCCAATCCTTAGAAATTAGCTTTTCTCTTTCCTAAAAGAGGTTGCATCCGAGTATAAAACTACAAATTGGCGACTCCGCTGGGGAGTAGAGAGTTTGAGGTTCTTGCCCAAGTATCCAGAAATCTCTGGCATTTACAAATTTTAACTTGTTTACAAACTATACTTGTGGTTATTGTTAAGGCACCCTCTTGATAAGTATTCATCCCAAGTTATTGGGTGGCAACTCTAAAAGGAACATCTCTGGGATTAGTGCAAAAGAAATAAATGTCTTTCAGAATGAATACTAGGTCAAGGGTGAGAACTGATCCTGAAAGGGTATTACATGAGGGAATCCCATCATCCTCAAGGGTAGTAGTATCTTGGAGGAAAAAAGAAAATCAACTTAATATGGATGAAACCCCTTTAAAATATAAAGAGGTTAATATCAGGAGAGATATGAGTGCTAATTAGCCTTCTCATGATGGAAATACCTTAGAATATGAGGAGGCTGCTAAAAGAGTACTAGAAACAACCACAGTCACTTCTACTTCAAATGAGAGAGAAGATATTACTACACCTAGTTCAGATTCAGAAGATGCCCCTTCTGATATGCTAGCAAATGAAGAGAAGTTCATTTTGAAGCAGCTCACCCTTGTTCAACAAATGAAAAAGGAAAGAGAAATGAGAAAGAAAAGAAATGATCATAAGGATCTTAATAACAATAGAAAAATATTTTCAAAACACCAAACTATCAAAGATACAGAGAGGTCTCAGAAGGACCAAGAAATACCATTCACTCATAAAGCTTCTATTTTATAAATAAATAAGGGCAAACAAAAGATGGGTGAACATAGAGATCAAGAACCTAAATTTCAGAAGCCTTTGGTTGGACAAATGTCTAAGTTAGAAATTGATTTGGAAAAATTGAGAATTGAAAAAGAAACCATGGAAAAAATGTTGGAAAAAGAACAAAGGGAAGCTGCCACAATTGAAATGAAGAAAAAGATAGATTTTTTACAATCTTCAAAATATTCTCATACTGGACCAGAGAATAATACAGCTTTCAAAGGAAAAGATACTACTTCCAAAGAGGATGATGGTTTTCAAAGGAAACCACTGCATACTGAGAGGTATAAGCAATTTAATTTTTTTGGTATCCTTGGATACCCTAATTCTTTTCCTAAAGAGGTGGGTGATATAGGAGAAAAGCTCCCAAAGTTTGCAGGTAATAATGTAATTTCTTGTGAGACACATTTAAGGAAATTCATTGATTTTGTTGATGACTTGAATATAACCCATGAGGATGTATTAATGAAGTTGTTTGTTCAGTCCTTAGTTGAGGATGCAAGAGAATGGTTTAGAAGCCTTGCTAATGGTTCTATTATTTTTATGGATGAATTGATTGAATTTTTTAAAGATCGGTATGGAGACAAAACAAATAAAAGATTTTTATTCATTGAGTTCAATAATATCAAGAAAAATTACAATGAAGAGGTTATTGAGTTTAACACAAGGTTTCAAAGAGCTATGCACAAATTATTCCAGAAGATAAATCTAGATGAAGAGGTATGTTTAGCAACTTATTTAAATGCTTTTGATTCCAAGATGGGATATGCTCTGAGAGATAAAAACCCCAAAAATCTTACTGATGCATATAAAATAGCAGTCAATATTGAAATGAATAGAAGAGTATCTGGAAAGTTAAACAGAAGGGATGATGCAAGGTTTAGTAAGAGCAACCTGAAAGAGCCAGAATACAAAGAATATAGGGCTCCTCAGAATAATAGAACTTCTTACAATACTACTTACAATCCTTAGAACAGAATGCAAAATCATCCGTATGGAACTCAGTTCAAAGATGGAAAACCTATTATTGCACCTAAAAGGGAAAAAATAGACAATAAGACTCCAGACCCCTTACATAGAAATTTTGTCCATTTCTGTAATGAGGAGACTTGGTGTGAGGCTTGTGACGCCCCTCATAACCCTGACTTTTGTGTTGTCTCCTTGGATTTAAGGGCAAGTGAGGAACAGGAAAAGGATGAGGGGGAACACTGTGATCATAGTATGACCAATACTTTTTCATGCCATGATGTTGATTCAAATAGTGAGGAGGAAAATCATGATTCCCATGTGTCACAAAGGAGGATTGAGAATCATCACCAACAGATCTTATCTGATACTGAAACTAATGAAACTAATGATAGTATAAGATGTTATGCTCAAGATGGTCAGGATGTTCCACTCATAAGGAAAGCTTCAAATGAAGAGAAGGCTAGAATCACAACAGAATTAGTGAATAAAGCTAGAAGCAATTACCACTTGAGAAACAGGGTGGTAGGTGGTGTTGGTAGCCAACCTTCAGGTGTTTTTATAAAGGAAAATAAGGTAGACACTAAGTATGTTTAGAAAAAAGGACCTAGTGAAAGTGTAAATAAACACAAGGTCAAGATTCTTACAAAAGCCATAGAGCCAATTGTAGTTCAAGAGTCAGTTCAAAAGAAACAGAATGAGGAAAATGATGTTATTATTGACAAATCAAAGTGTTCAGATATGAAATATACTCCAGTAGATATGGGTCAATGCCTGTCCCAGATGACAGTTAAGGTTCCATTTCTAGAAATGATGAGGATCAAAGAACATAAGGAAAAGGTAATGTCATTATTAAATAGTGTACCCACAATAAAGGTTCAGAGTCCAATGAAGGTTTCTAAGAATCCAACTACCAATGGAAATGAACAAGAGGTGTTGACATCTGAAATTCCTCAAATATTCTTAAATGCAACTTCTTCTCCAAAAGCTGTTGACCCATTTTTTCTATCATTGATAATTAATGATAAAGTGCTCAAGAATTGTATGATTGATTCAGGAGCCTCAAATATAGTTATGCCAGTTGAAATCATGAAGGAAATGGGGCTACAAGTTGATACACCTCATGGTAGATGTAGAGCCATGGACTCTAGAGAGGTCCCTGTAATTGGTACTATTCAGGCTATGCCTTATAGACTAGCAGTTTGCCCTGATGTAGTGATGACTATGAATATCCTTGTGGTTGACAGACCACCTCATTATGGCATGTTGTTATCAATGAAATAGAGTGCTTCAATGGGGGATAGTATACAAAATGATTTATCATATGCTACTTTCAAAATTGCTAAAGAAAATGTTAATGTCTTGAGGGAGAGATGAACTCCCCACATGATAGAAAAATATGAGGATACTCATGTAAACTATTGCATTTACATAGACATAGAAAATTTCACAATGCAAAAAGATGAACATAAAGATCAAGAAGATGACCCTTTAAACAAAGAATCAATCTTGTAGGAAGATGGATTATGGAAAATGTACTTTGATGGTGCTTGCTCTAAAGAAGGATCAGGGGCAGGAGTATTGTTGATATCTCCATCAGGTACAACTTTTAAGTACTCATTTCTGTTAGACTTCCAATGTACAAACAATACTGTAGAGTATGAGGCTTTATTCTTAGGACTTGAAATTGCTATCAAACATGCTATAAAATGTTTAAAGGTTAATGGTGATTCTGAGTTGGTGGTAACACAAGTCAGATCTAAATATGTTTTGAAGAATGATAGATTGAAAATGTACAAACATGCTATTTGGGATCAACTTGAAATGTTTGATGCTTTTAATATAAATTGGTTAGAAAGGTCAAAAAATATTATGGCTGATTTTCTAGCAAACGTGGCTATGAAAAATGATGATTTGACCTTTCATGGAGTATCAATACTTGAAGTCAAGACAAGACCAGTTGTTCTAGACAACATATACAACTGGCAGGTGTTCTAGGATGATCAAGATATTTTAAGGTTCATGCAATGTTTAGATCATTATGAGAACCAAAGTATTGATTGTGGTTCCTTACTGGAACATGATGATGGAAAAGATTATATCTTTGGAAATGAAGTTGTCCAATTAAGTTCTAATCAGATTCCTAGGAGTTTGGTTGAACTTGAGGCATTGTTTATAACTCAGCAAAATGATACATCAAAGTTGAGCAATGCCAATGTTGAGGATTTAGATGAAACAAACTTAGGATCTGAAAATAATCCTCAAATAGTTTATATTGGAAAAGGTTTGGATTCTCATGTAAGAATAAATCTGATCAAGCTAATAAGAAACTATGAAAATGTCTTTGCTTGGTTATATGACGACTTGAAAGCATATAGAGAAGACCTTTTTTAGCATGAAATCCCTTTGAAGTCAGATGGCAAGCCATTCAGGAAAAAATACAGACCTATGAACCCCTTGTTGGCTCCCAAGATGCAGCAAGAATTGTTGAAACTCAAAGATGCTAGTATAATTCAACCCATTAGACATTCAACATGGGTATCAAATCTAGTGCCAGTTAGAAAGAAAAATGGTGACATCAAATTATGTGTTGATTTCAGAAACCTCAATATTGCTTCACAAAAAGATAACTTTTCACTGCCAAATATGGAAGCAATGTTGCATAAGGTGACTGGCTGTGAATTGTTGTCCATGATGGATGGTTTTTCAGGTTATAACCAGGTTTTAGTTAAGGAAACAAAGTAGTATAAAACTACATTTACTACTCCTTGGGGAACATATGTGTATATTACAATGTCTTTTGGACTAATAAATGTAGGGGCAACTTTTCAGAGAGCCATTGATGTTGCTTTCAAAGAGTTCATAGATTTATTTATGGTTATTTATCAAGATGACTTGACTGCACATTTCAAGAAGGCTATTGATCATTATGACCACCTGGGTAATATTTTTAACAAAGCATTTGAATATGGTGTTTCACTGAATCCTAAGAAGTGTAACTTTGCAGTCAAAGAGGGAAAGTTGCCTGGACATATTGTGTCCAGGGAAGGGGTAAGGATAGACCCTGAGAGAGTGGAAGAAATTCAAAGAGTAATTGCTCCAAAGAATTTAAAAGGTGTGCAATCCTTTTTAGGAAAGATAAATTTTGTCAGAAGATTTATAGTCAATTTTGCAGAAATTGTTAAACCCATTGTAAAATTGCTAAAGAAAGATGCAAAGTTTCTTTGGAATGAAGTAGCTCAGCAAGAATTTGAAAGAATTAAGGAGGCAGTGCAAGAGGCCCCAGTTTTGAAATCTCCAGATTACACTAAGCCTTTCTCTTTGTTTTTATTTGCCTCATTTCATACAATTGCTGTCATATTGCTTCAAAAGGATGAACAAGGATTTGAACATCCCATAGCTTTTTATAGTAGATCCTTGTAGGCTGCAGAGCTTAACTATGAGATAATGGAAAAGAAGGCTTATGCATTGGTAAAGGTTGTAAAGTATTTTAGGCCCTACTTGGTATGTGCTAAGGTGTAGGCCTATGTTCCTCATTCAGCAGTAAAAGATATCCTTACACAGTCAGAGGTTACTGGTAAGAGATGTAAGTGGATTACAAGAATTCAAGAGTTCAACCTTGAAATCAATATCACCAAAATAATAAGAGGACAAGGTTTGGAAAAAATTATGACAGAGGAGAACCTGGATTTAGTACAGTTGAACTAGACAGAAATACATGACCAAGCTATTACTAGTATAGAAAGGCAACCATATTATACTGATATTGTTTTCTTTCTCAAAAATGCTAAGTGCCCTCATCATTTGTCTGAAAATCAAAAGAGGAGTCTAAAATTACAAACTCAAAGGTATATTTTGATCTAGGGAGATTTGTTTTGGAAAGATAAAAATGGTATACTATTGTTATGCCTTGACAGATACCAAGCTGAGAAAGTTCTGACTGAGTTGCATGAAGGGGAATGTGGAGGTCACTTTTCTGCTAACATCACCGCCCATAATATTTTGAGATTAGGGTATTATTGGCCTACCTTGTTCAAAGATACATATATTCATGTCAAGAAATGTCAACCATGTCAGAGGTTTTCCAACAAATTGAAATTTGCAGGTGCTATGTTGCTAAATCCAGTGAGCACTGAGGCTCCTTTTGCTATGTGGGGGATTGATTTTATTGGTGAATTTCAAGAAAAATCTAGTGTAGGGCATAGCTAGATATTGGTGGCCACTGATTACTTTACTAAATGGATTGAAGCTATCCCTACCAGGAGAGAAACAAGCAAGGTGGTTACTGAGTTTCTCATGGATAACATTTTAACCAAGTTTGGTGTGCCTAGTAAATTAGTAATGGATAATGCTATGAGTTTCAGATTAGAAGAAATGACAAGTTTCTATGAAAGATATGGGATTACAATATCATAATCATCCCCATATCACCCACAGGCTAATGGACAAGCTAATTCTAGCAACACAAGCATATTGAAGATATTGAAAAGGAGTCTGGAACAAAATAAGAAAACATGGCACACAAAATTGAAATTAGCTCTTTCGGCTGATAGGATAACACTCAAGAAGGCAATTGGTAAATCCCCTTTTGAATTGGTATATGGTTTACAAGCAAGGTTTCCAAATAACAATCTACTACCTATTTATCAATTCATACAAGAAGAACATTTAGATGTCTTTGACCAGATGCAAGACAGGATGATATAGCTGATAGAATTAGATGAAACAAGGAGAGATAGTTAGAAAGAGAACATAAGCTTACAACAAAAAATGAAGTATCTATTTGACAGAAGGGCGGTGACCTAGTTCTCCAATGGAATGCAAGGGTAGAGGACAGACGTAAGCAAAAAAAAATTGAATCTTTATGGCTAGGGCCTTATAATATTTCAAAACATTTTGGCAAAGACTTATATTTGTTGAAAAGTATGGAGGGAGAAAGTTTTGAGTTGCCTGTGCATGGGCATATTTTGAAGCCTTTCTTTAAGTAAAATCAAAGTAGTGCATAAGTAAATATGTATCATATGTATTCATTCCTTTCCCTATTTGTAAGTTTTGTAAATATTTCCCTTTCTATTTTTGGTGTTCTACTCCATTTTTTGTGGTGGTCTACAACCAGAGATTGTGTGGTTCTTTGTCATAAAATTTGTTTAGCCAATCCTCATCAGAGCCATTGTTGGTTGTATTCCAAGTTTTGGCTTGTTTCCCTAAGCTTTGTGGTCTTCTCTCTCTGATTTCATCTTTGAAACAGAATTCTCTCAGTCCTTATGCCTTATCCCTGTCGATGTTTTCAAGTTTTCAAGTCTGAACCTGTGAGAATGAGAAAAAACCTTGAAACCCTAGGTCTTATTTGGTGCTCCGAGTTGAAAAGAAATCATAGGGTCTTTCTCCCTTATATTTCGCTGTTTCTTTTCAATTCACTTAAGTCATGTGTTATATTTTGATTGCTTAGTTGCATAACTTGAAGGGCATATTCCATTTTTCTCCCAGACTTGGTGATTAGCTTGTGTCACATAGTCTCTTTCAACTTTAGGATATTCCTTTGGCATTCCCAGACTTCATGATTTAGTTTGTATCACATAGTCACGGGATCAGTAAACAGGCCAGCAATATATCAAGGGACCCACAGATAGGTCGTTATTTCACATGAACTTTTTAGCAGTCAAGGGTTTATCACAAGACATCGTGATCTCTTTATGTCACACAATTGCTAAAATGGGTTTGAGGTTAAGTATGTTGTGAAAGCTTTAGTCGCGCAGCCTCTAGAAAATATGCCAGTTAAGTTAAAGTTTTTGAGATTTTGTGACTAACCATCTGCGGTTTGAATAAAGCACAGTCGGGCTATCACCAGAACACGGAGATGACTCAGCTTTCAATATGCGATGAGACATGTGTTAGAAAGTAAGTGGATTTTAAAGATTTAATCGCATGATCTCCAAAAGGAAAAAACTCATTCAGCGACTATGAGACTCATTAAGGGCTTCTGTTTGTCGCAAAGTCTCAGAAGATTTCAAAAGTATAATGAATTTCTTGGTGATTAGGTGATAGCCATCAGATGAAATAGTTAAAAGATCCTACGGTGGTCGTAAAGTCTAAGAATAAAAGATCCCAAAAGGAAAATTCCTCCTGACTCAATGGCTAAGGGTATGTCATGAAGTAGTCAGATAAAGTAAAAGGCATAGTACCTATCGTGTTGTCTCAAGAAGTTTTAACACTTAACAATTCTACGATCGGGTGACTAAGGGAAGTCGCGGGGTCTAGTGAAGGAAAGAAGACATTTGGAAACTCAGAGATAACTGTGAAAGCTAAAAGTGACGGTTAGTCACATAGTCTCCGAAGATAATCTGAGTTAGTGCTAACCATTGGCGACTTTGATTTCTTCATTTTTCGAGTAATCAGAAAATGATAACTAAGGTTAAAGAAAGTAAGGAAAGTTGTGTAGTCACTATGTCTCTGGAGAAATCATGGGTTAGAGACTGGGGTCAATGACAAAGAAATTATATGCAGTCACATGGTTGCTTGATGCCAAATTTTAAGAAAAGGCGGCAGTATCAGATATGACAGTGTGAATCACTCATCGACCAATCACAGGCTTAGATTTTGATTACTATGCAGAAAAGGGTAGATAAGATGTATGACAGTTAGCCAATCATAGGAAAGACATGTCAGCTCATTTGAATTCCATAACTTTTTTTTGAGGACTCAGTTTTATGAATTTGATTTCCTGTCACACTCATGCAGCTATAGCTAGGTTTTCAATCAAGTTCACAGTATGTTGAATTAAAGATAGAATTGATGTTTTCCCAAATCATGAGCTCTATACTTCAAACAGTTACTATAAGGAGATGATTGTGTATTCATTTGCATTCATCTTTCTTTCAGAATTTCAAAATGAAGAAGAGCTAAGTATTCTGAAAGAGAGAAAATTTAGAGAATTGTAGGGTTTTCTGTTGCCTAAAACTTATTATTTCCAGAGAATTGTGCACAGGGTAGTTGGTGAATCTCAGAGATAGATTTTTTTTAGTATCAGTAAATAAAAGGAGATTCAAGCATAGTAAACATGAGCAGAGTGGTCAATGTAGCTTTGACCAATGGTGGGAGTGAAAAGGCAGAGGAAGAGGCCAAGGGAAAAACTAATTATTCTGATAAATTCCTCAGACTACTTCTTGGCACAACTCAGAACAAAAGAGAAAATGCCAATGTTCTCATTGATGATTATCAAGATATATGAGATGCTAACACTCCAGGAACAACATATTTTTTTCTTTTCAATTACTTTTATAAGAATTCTGATAAGGCTATTCTAGTGTCAAACCCTTGGACCTATGGTTTAGCTAGATTAATTGTTCCTAATGTCTACGTGGATGTAGACTTGTTCCTAGATCTTGCTAGTCATTATGATGTTTTGTCCAAAATAATCAAAAGGAATGATGGCACTACCCTGCTGATACTTAATAGAAATTCATTCATGCAAGCCTTTGGCTTATATAGCACCATGTCTACCAGAATTGACATGACAAAGTAGCAACAGAGATATAATTTGAAGCCTGGAATTGCTAGAGGCTAGTTGCAGAAACATATGTTGAAGGAAGTGAGGAAGTACTTAGATCCTATGTCTGGGACAAGCCCATATTGTTATAAGGATTTACACTTCTATATTAAGTATATTGCCTATGCCTTATGTAGAGTGCTAGGGATAGATGGAGAAGCAAAAAAGATTAATGCTGGTATTTTGATGATGGTGCTGGATTTACAGGAGGTGCACTCCAATACTAGCTATGATTACATACAGCATATCATTGATGAGATGCATGAGGGTTTCATTGTCACTCAGAAGAAGATGAAATATCCAAAGGAGAAGGAGCCCAAGTTTTTCCACTATTCCATCCTTATGCATCTCCTGTTGTATTTCAATTTTGTGATCATGGATGTGGACAATTTGGCCCCTCAGAGATTTTACCAGAAAGGACCAAATCCTATCAAATTTTGGGTGAGGGTTTGGAATTACACGTCTAAGGACTGTGATTATTGTGATTTTCAGAATTGGATTGTATATCCAATAGTACAAAGTCTTGGCATCAGCAGAACAAGAGTCCCACTAAAGATTATGCAACTACTGAGGCCATGTGACTGCACAAATAAGTGGGAAGGAAAGCATAATTGGGGTGATTTATTCTAGGAAGAAAATTATACTATTATCATGGTATATGGGTGTATTCACCCACCTCATCTCTTACCCTACTATGTACCAGCAAGAGTGGCTGTAATGGAATTTATATGGTACCTATTGTTAATAGACAATGAGCATTTTGCACCACACAAGAAGGGGACTCTGACCCCTAGGCAATTCAGAATTTTCAATTTTACAATTGCCAAAGGTGCTATTGATGCAGTGGGCTAGTGGTTGGAGGGATGCAGAATGGGGGTATCCCCTTATAGATATATTGACCTAGAAGGTTTCATGGCAGGGGTGAGAAAATTTTATACTCCTACAATCCCCAATACAAATGTTCACTGTGAATGCATAAAGGAAGATGCAACAAGAAACATTTTGGATGAAGATGACATCCATACAAGAAGATTCATGATTCAAGAGCTCTTAAATATTGAAATAAAAATCAAGAGGAATGGGATGGCTTTTGGGGGTTTCTACCCTGATCTCCCATATTTTGACAAGATTAAGGCCATGATAGACAATTATTATGTTCTTATAGAATAGCTTGAGATTGTTCTTGACAAGAAAGGTGCCCAAGGGCCAGATCACTCAGAATCTGAATATGATAGCAGTAGTGATAGTGATTATGCACGTCCTACTAGGTATGCTCCACCATAGCAAGATGTTTCTGAAGTGACAGAGTTGCAAGGAACAGAGGGCCACATTGTTGATTTGACACTGGTAACACAACCTGATGATGTGGAAGAGGCTACTACTAAGAGGAAAAAATTAGAAATAGGTCAACCTTCAATTGAAGGGAAAATAAGAAAAGGGATAAGGCAAAATCCCTAGTACCTGGCAATAGGTTATATGATCATAACCTGAGGAAATAAATTAGGGAGGGCAACTAGCAACAACCTAATTTAAAGGATAATGTTGAATTACCTCTTAAGGCCTGTGTTTGATGAAAGGCCTGTGTTGGTTCTAGGAAGTGGGATATTATTGGCTGAGGGCTAGGATTTGGCATCTTCCTTCATCATTGACTAGATTAGAAAATAGTCAGATCTCAAAATGGCTAGTTAAGTTCAAATGGGAGATGTGATAAAAGGATTTGGGTATAGCCCAAAGTCTCAAGCCTTTGCAATGTGGATCCTGTTCCCAAAGGATCAAAATCCCCAAGTGGTGAATATCTAGGAAAATATGGTGGGTAGTCAGATGGTGTGGACAATGCAGAATACAGGGGATTTGGAAATATCCCAAATAATGACACACTGGGCTCGTTTAAATGAGGACAAAACTAAAGAGTTGTTTGATAAGTGTAGCACATTGTTACAAGAGACAAGTGAATTGGCAAAAGATAGAGAATTATGCTATATACAGGTGCACCAGCAAGATCAGGTGATAAAAAGATTGATGAAAGAGTTCGTAGAGAAGCCTGAGGTGATGTATGTACCTATGCAACCACAACCCCTGCAAATTGAAGACAAGGAAAAATATGAAGAGGTGGTTGAGGAAAAGGTTGAGGGAGAGAAAGGAAATTCAATTGCTTTGAGAGCATTAAGAGGTGTGTTACAACATAGAATTGAAATTCTGAAAGATAAGACTGATGTTGTACTCAATGCCTATAACAAGTTGCCAGCTTTGCATACAGAGGTGATGGGGCACCTGGCTATCTTGAACCCCTATTTTACTAAGTGGTCTACTAGGGTACAATTGTTTGAAAATATAGCATCTTGCAAGCCTTAAGATCATATTTTCCAGAAATAGTGACAGAAGTTGAAGATGAGATCAAAAGGGTCAATATTTCTCTCTCATTCTTTAAGGGAAAATTGAATCAAATAGAGGTAAAATTAAGCCTCTTTTCTAATGATTTTAATAGATTTATTCCTTCCTTAAGGGGAGATGATGATCAATTAAATGCCATAGATGCCTAGAGAAATGAATTTGACAGTAAAATGCCTAGTGATGAGGCATTTGTTTTGGGCATAGATGTGGATATTGAAGGATTCAATAAGATATTGGATGAAGCTTTCAAGGCAGAAACTGACATCAACAAGTTTCTAGTAGATTTAAATAACATCACTGATGCAAGATGGGATAGGAAAAAGGTCCAAATACAGAATACTCAAGACTTCAAGTGGCCATCAGATGATGAAGTGAAAGTATGGGAATTGATGACTATGCCCAAGAGAAAGAAGCTAGTAGTTGAAGAAGAAATCTTGGATGATGAGTAAGGGTGACTACTTGGCACCTCACTATTGAAGATGAAGAGGATAGTTTTTGCAAAAGGAGTATGTAGGTGAATATAAAAGCACGGTCATCCATACTCGACATAAATACTACCATCTACTATGTATACTATAAGATTGAAGTCGCTAGATCGGGAGAAGAACAAAGAATATTTGTTTTCATCTTTTTGACTTGGTCACTCCACCGCTTCTTCTCTCTCTTTCTTTTTGTCTCTTCTGTAGTTTTAGGGTTAGGTTTTTTGAGACCATCTAAAGCTTGTAGCATCCTTTTGAAAAGGATTCCAAGATGGTTGAAGACCTATATATATAGAAGAGAGTTGTATTTTAAAAGAGGATGAAATACATTGTAAAAATCAGTCTTTCTAAATCTGTGTCTTTGTTCCTTCAAGCTTCAAAGCTTTTTCATGTATGAAAGAAGGATTACATCAATAAAATATGGTGCAATTTTACTCTTCTCTATTGTTATCTCTTTATTTCCTATGTATGTTTTTTTATGCTTAAGATTGTAAGGCACTCTGAAGCATTTTGGTTACAAGGTGACTATCTAATTACTTACAAGTTTCTTTCATGTAAAGAACTAAGTTTTGTGAGTAGTTTTGGGAAGCATATCAGTATTTAAATATTTGATACAATATTTTAGAGGTAATCAGATAATTTGTAAGGCAATTTATCCTAATTTCATGTAGGTTTTAACGTAGCTTACAATATTTTGTTTTTATGAGACTTTAAGATTTTGACTCTGTAACCCAAAGGATAGGCACTGATCTAGGTCTTGGTCTGATAATCTATCATCATCTAGGTTTTCAAAATTATTCAAAACAATTAAAACACATCTATTTCTAAAAAAAATGAGATGAACTCATCAGGGACTTATATCAGCAGGATATTGTCCACTTTGTTTATTCTTTAGAGAGTGAATCATTGGGTTATCCCTCCTAAAGACAAAAGGAAGAAGGATGCAAATCCTTGTCTCATTGGTTCATGTTCTCAAAACTATAGCCTGGCTTATAGTACTCTATTTTAAAATAATCATTACAATCTCTAAAGTGTTCTATAAGTTATTATAGTGAGGTTTTGGGTACATAATCAGTGAATGAAATAGTCCACCAAATACATAGGCTGAAATATCAGTAATCTTTAAAACGTAAAACTTGCCTGAGTCTGTGGAGCTCGAAAATGAAGAAGGATATTATCCAATCCTTAGAAATTAGCTTTTCTCTTGCCTAAAAGAGGTTGCATCTGAGTATACAAGGTATACTATCATCATTAGGTAAGTATTACAAGAAAAAATGCTAACAATTGCTTCTACCACTAGAACCTCCTCTATGTCCTCATCTAGAGTCTCTACCACTTCCACTATCCCTAGGCCTTGATTCTTGCTTCTTCTTAAGTTTTTCCTCCACCTTAAGGGCCGTTTGGAAACATCCATGGATAGTAGTTAGGGTAAAGATGCTTAGTTCCCCTTGAATGTTCTATCTAATTCCATTTAGGAACCTAGATACTTTGATGCTTTCGATCTATTTTACTTTGGACCTAAGGCATAATTTTTGAAATTCTTCAGTGTAGGCAACCACATCTAAGTCCCCTTGTCTGAGATTCTATCTCTTTTTATTCAATTGGATGTCATAATCCTCTAGTAGGTAATGTTCTTTTAACTTAGCCACCATATCCTTCCAATTGACTATTGGCTTCTTCCCTTCTCTCTCTCTTTCTTCTTAGAGAAACTTCCACCAATTTAGTTCTTGCCCTCTCACCCTAGACTTGGCTATCTTCACCTTTTGTGCCTCTATAATCTCAACACATCCAAAGTGATTCTCCATGCCATCAATCCATTTCGTCACCAATTCTGCAACAATTCAGCCTGAAAACATAGGGATACCTTCTAGTTCTTTGACACTTAGTTCTTTAAAGGATTTAAGGAAAGGTTCCTCAGGTAAAGGAGGGTCTGGTTCTAGTTTTAATTCTACATCCTCTTCAATTTTAGTCTTTACTCTATCTTTATCCTCTTCTAACCATTCTTTTACTTTGCTTACAGTCTCTGCATCTTCTTCCAATTTGTGTTTCATCTCCTCCATAGCTTCTTATATGATTTTATTCTTTTCTTTCTATTATGAAAAATCTCTTTCCAACTTCTCATTTGTCACCATGACGATCTTACTATTTGATTAACTCACCTCTTACATTCACACTCACTTCCTAAGCCTTTCAATGGATCTGATGCTAATTTGATTGGGAGATCTACTTCACAGGAGATTTCTTTCTCTTCTCAAGGCCCATCCTATGACTGTACTAGGGTAATTATCTCAAACATAATCAGAGGACACTCCTATGGTTCCTCTACTCAAACTAGATCTCTCCAACAACTTCAAACACTCTTCAACTCTTCACAAGTCCACTATGCATCCATAGGTTCAATCAAGGCAACTAGGCTACCAAAATGTTCCACTCAATGGAACCAAGTGTTCATACTATTTCCCCTTCACTTTCAATCAATATCGATCCATTCTAATAGGTTATTTCAAATATTTTGCATTGAGTTCAGAGTTTCCTAGTTTCTAAGACTTGTAGCCTTTTTAGCCCAATTAGGCCTCCTAAAACTTGTATTCTTGGAGTTTCTCCAAAATTCTCTTAAAAAACCTCCAAACCAACTCTAGATTCCTCCTAAGGTCTTCCTAGGCTTCAATATTTCTTAGGTCTTGGTTCCTCCAAGTGTGCGTACTTAGGACTTTCAGTAAACCCCTATTTTTAAGGGTTTTTAGGGCATGTAGACCAGTCTGTCTTCTTTTCTCTCACTATGTGCACTGATGGAGTCCTGTGTACTCCTCCTTTCAACTTCATTACCATTTCAAATTCCCCTACACTCTCCCAATCAATATTGGCACATACCAATCCATTAAGCAAGGCTTCTTGCCTCTGCAACTATGCAAACTCCTAGCCGGATACCTCTGTACTTGCCTAGGGTCTGCTTTTATAAATAGCTCCCCTAAATAAAATGAAACCACAAGCCATATTTACACTATATATAGAGTTGCCTTATTGATTCCAAGTGTTCATAAGGATCAAAATGCTAGAATTCAAGAAGGAGCCATATTTACATAACCTCCACTGTTCAGGACAACAAACCAGAGAAAACAAAAGAATTTACATGAAACTAAGGAAATGTACAAAATTCTCAAAAAAAATTCACACAAAGTTTTTATTCACAAAACACTACAACCTCCATGCATAACATTAGACCATCCAATCCATTTAGGTGTGGATGATGGCTAAAAACTTGTTTCTGTGTTACAAAACTGTACCTCTACCAAGTCAGCCCATACAGTCTGACAACCAATCCTTCAATTAGAGTTTGTTTAGTCTTATATAGTTCATCCCCACATACTCAAACCCTAAGATTTGGATTTGGACCTAATTAAATCTATATGCAACATCTTAGGAAATGTTGTCATGAGAACTTTGCAAAGTTGCAAAGTTGTCATGAGCAACTTTTGTATTTTTTGCAATTTTTCCCTACTACTTCTCTAACTTGCACATATCGATCCAAAATCACTCTATTGGATCCCTAATCTCTCAAAAACAACAAGAGAACATCCTTCAGTCTATTTTCTGGTCTTGGACAATGTTTGATCAGCTTTGACTTTCCTACATCTTAAGCAAATAGTGAGACCAGAACCTATTGGACCTAACCAAAAACATGACTCTCAAAACTCCTTCTTATAAAAACAAACCACACAAAGCTTGGGACTTAATATTTAGTCCTTATTTCCCTAGGGGTTAACTAGAACCACCTACAAGCAAAAATTTTATAGGATCTTAACTAGGACTCTAAGGTGCTCCTGCACCACTCACCCACAACCTTTTCAAATTCTTGTACTAGTGGGTAGAGTCTAAATCTAGCCATACATGATCCATATCTGAAGCAATGATGGTAGTCCTTAGTATATGACATTGGAACTTTGGTTTTGGCACAGAGAGCCATTCTCTTCAACAAACATATCACATAAGTGGATTTCCTCTTTAGTTAGCAGATCAAAATATCCTCTACAAATCTAGTAGCATATCCATAAAACCACTCTTTTTGGTGCTAAACTTAGAAAGGCTCGAATATGGAAATCTCTCAATAACTACTTACTTGGGGATGCAAAGGTCGATTAGATGGTATCAAGTCAACTGAATGTGGAAATGGTATGATGTTTAGTCTGACAGAAGGTACAAAGATGTGACTATGCATTGGGCTAAATGCAAGTGGGAAGGATAGATTTTTTATTGCCTAACCTCCAAGGTGTTAATCATCTTAGTTGAGAGTGATTTTTTGTTTTGGTAAAGAGCTAAAACATGGATACCCTGATCAAGCTATGTGCAAATGTTGAACAAGTAGCCTTTGACAATCCCATTGACACCTCCAGACTGAAAGAGGTTTGCATCTTTCACCATAGAAATGTTCTTCATGCAGTAATGAAGGTTCTAGGTTTCAATTTCTTGAGCACAAACCATAGATTTAGAGTGAAATCAGACATGTGTGTTGGCTTCCTGGCAAGCTTATTAGTGGCGGGTGGAAGGAAAATCCTAAGAGAGGAATTATGTAGCTAGCTATTTTTTGAGGAGTTGTTGGAAATAATGGGAAGTGTGTAGTGGTAGGAGAGGGGTGGATCAATACTTCTAATTTTTTTTCTCTTTTATCCTTTAACCTTTATGTAATCAATTATTCATGCAATTGTTTGTTCTATACTTTATTTGTGTAAGAAATATCAATTCTTTAATTGAATCAAACATATAAACATTCATAGAAACATTTATTAAAGTAATTGACTCATAACACATGATATGATATCGCAAAAAACTCCTGTTAGAAAGTTAAAACTGTGGTGGGGATGACACCCACAAATTCTTCACTATCTACAGATTTGAAGGGGCTGGTTAAGGTTTACAATTTGATCACTTCTGATGATCTACCTTGTTAGGAGTATTTGTTAAAACTGGTTAAATTATACTCTGTTAAGAGCTTTAGCAACATTATTTAGTGTGCACTCGGTTAAGAGATTTATAAGGGACTATTAAATCCACCTTCCTTGAAAGGATTTTTACTTTTTCTTCACTTGTTAGAATGTAAGAGAATTACTCTTTGAACTGATTGTATTCAATCTACTATTGCTGATTACAGATCCATTCAAGATTACATGTATGTGTATCACCTATTGTGATTGAATAATACCTCTGCTGCTTGGTAGCCTCTGTTCTTGGTTCTTGATAACCAATTTCACCTTTTGTTGTTCTCCTTCTTGAAACTCTGAGTCTGATCCATAGATGTTCTTTTTGGCTACTTTCATCCTCCTCTCATATATTTAGAATGATTACAAAATCTATTTATAAGATAGATATGACCTAATTAGGTTTCACGTGCAACAAACTTAACTATATGATCACAGGTTTACAACTTTACCTTAATCTCCTAGTCTGCATGTTTTAAATTAGTTAAACTGATTAAAACACTTAAAATTGTGTTTCTTGTCCCTTAAGTAATGATTTTAAAACAAAAACAAAACTCTATAAATAGAATATGAATGTTTTATCTAATGTGAAAGTCAGATCCACTTTTTGTGGGCTGTAATTGACTTTCGTTGTCTGATGCTCGGTTTTCTTTGAAATCAGTTTTACTATATTTTGGGTTGTAATATTTTTTTCTTTCGGTTTGCATTGTTCCTATTCTTTCAATTTTCACTGTATCTTCTCTCTGGGTTCCTCTATTGGTTTCTCCTTTTGGGTTCCACTTTATCTGTCGGGTGTCTCTTATATTTAACACTTTCGGTGATCTTTAATATCTATGCTTTTGGTGAGTTTTGAAAGTCTGTGTTTCGGTGTAGGCTTACCGAAGGTTTGAAAAATTGTTTTCCTTTTGTATACTAATGGAAAAATAATGTCTTCAATCTCCCCCTTTGATATTAGTATCAAAAATTGATATGTGTATGAATACTAACATGTTTAGTATGTACACCATGTATATATCCTGTCATTATATGACTGACCCTAACTTTATGCATTATAGTATATATGTACTTGTATACTTATACTTGCCTTTCTCATTTTCACCTTTTCAACTTATGATATATATACATATCATTTCCCCCTTTTTTGATATCAAGGACAAATACGTACAACTTACAAGCTATCAATTTTTTTGCAAAAAAGTGTAACTTACATATTGTCCAGAATATGGGAATAAGATGTTGACTTTCTTCCATCATCTGTTCCCATTTCTCCTTAAGGTGTTCTAGAGCCATGTGATCTAATGCAATTCTGGCATGCATATCATAAATGTTGCCTAGGAAAAATATTTCTAGGGTGGCAATCAATGTTCTTGCCAGTGTCATGTGTTGCTATAGTAATGTGAGATTGGGTAAGATTAGAGCCTAGAGCTCGGTTACCTCATCCCTCAACTTTGATTCTACATTTTTTAATGTCTTATCTCATCTTTCTTACTTTCTTGAGTTGTTCATAGTTCAATTTGATTGCATCTTCATTGTTAGTGAGACCTTGCTCACTTTCTTGTAGATCAACATTAATTTGTTCTATCTTCTCACTATATTCCTTAGTGACTTGATCTAAAGTGCATAACTTTTGGATTAAGGTTATAGCTTCTAAAACAATGGGGTCCAATGTACTTACAAGTTCAGAAAGCTTCACCTTGTTCTCTGCTACTTCATAGCTGATTTTCTATGCTAGCTTGAATTGAAATATCTGTTCTGCTCTCTCTTCAATTGCCTTTTTAGCATCTACATTCTGAGATGTAATTGCTTCTATGAGAACGGAAAATTGATCAAGTATAGGAGTATCTTGATCAATGGTAATGTCAAGCACTATCTGTTGTAGTATTTCTTTGGTAGTTTCAAGTACCTTGGTTTCTTTTGTAGCCTTTCTAAGCTTATCCTAGATATCTTTTCTCTGACAAAGTCTTCCATACTTTGTTAGCTTAGTTGGATCCAATGTTCTAGGATCACATACTAGAATCTCAATAATTTCATCCAAAGTGACTAGATTCTTATTCTTTTTCTTACTCTTCTTTGAGATTTGTGTTGATGTAGATTTATGAGCTACTAGTGCTAGTTCATTTGTCTTCTCTTAATTTCTCAATGAAGGATTGGTAGATGAACTTTATTTTACCTTCTCCTTAGTATCAACCTGTTGGTTAGGTGAAGAAGTCTCCTCATTAACCTTAGGTTCATCTACATATTTTTCTTCTGTATGCTGTGGTGTATCATCTTTCTTTTCTTCTTCACTTTTCTCTTTCTACTCTCCCTCTATTTCTTGTTGATCTACATCTTTTTCTTTCTTCTCTACTTCAATATATTTGTCTTGATGTGTATCAGTAGCATCTTTTGGTTCTTCAAATGTGTCTTTTTATTCTTTAGATGCATCCTTTTGTTCAGTATCATCCTTGTCCTCAGGTATGCTATTATCTTTGGTAGGTGTTTTCTCCTTTTCCTCGAGTATATTGATGGCTTCCATCAAGAATAACATATTGCCTGGTATGTTCACCTGTGCCGCATCAATTATATTTTCCTGTTCCTCAGTTTGATCCTTGGCAACAATGACATCTTCATCTTTCTAAATTTCTTCTATAGGGCCATCGGTGATGTCAATGATTGTGCTATCCACAATGTTGTCCATAATGGTGTTTGGCCATGTCTCATCTGCAAAATCCATGTTCTTATTTCTTGTTGTGTCTATTTCCTCTTTATCCAATTCTATATCTATGATGATGATTGGTTCAGTGCTCACAGTAGCTTTATCATCCTTGGTCTCTTGATTTTTAATTAGAGCTCTCTGTGGCTAGGGACTTGTATCCTTTTTGATGCAGAGGCACTAAGCACTAGTGCATGCATCTTGATAATTCCTCACAAACTGTCCAGTCACTTCCCTCTGCATATACCCGTAAATGAAACCATATCTGCTGAATCCCTCTAGTGAGGATGGGAGTAATGAGATTTTCTAAAAAATATAAAAAATGCATAAAGATCCAATGGTGGGTTTGAGAGATATGACCCCCGTACCAACACCCAAATTTCAATATGGAGGAAATCTAAAATTTTTATTGAATCTCTTTGTATAGTCTATACAATATACAATTTGAAACTTAACCTCTCCCAACCTCTCATCCTCTCATGCCCTCTAAGGATTGCATAGACATCAAGTAACTCCCATAACTGATCCCAATCAATTGAGATTCTTCTGCATGAAAGAAAGTCTTTTTTTAGACTCTTCCCTCCATAAGGAATCTAACCGTTATATTTCAAGTCTTTAAACATCAAAACTTATTTAAATGACTTTCTAGGCTCTAGGACTTCAAAATTTATCCATGTAGGACCTTGAAATAACATTAGATCCATTATTCTACTCTAAGACTTAACCACTAGCCTTCTAGGCCTAATATGCCACCCTATGCATTCAGTTCCCTATTACATCATTTCATGCATTTATAGATTTAGGCTTATTACAATAAATACATCAAATCCACAAAACTAGCTTCAAGTCAAATTGTGTTCATAAATTGATCTTTTAGATCATTCATCTTTTATGATCCTTCTTCATGAGTCAACCAAGTGATCCCTTTTCATGTCTTTGTCAGGGTGCCCTGCACCATATTCCCAAGGATCAAATCAATCCAAGTCCCTTGGATCAGCAAGCTTCTTTCTTTTCCTCTAGTCTTTGTCCACTTCTTGTTAAGGACCTACAATAAAGATGTATCCTTCGGCCCTTGGCTTCATGCTCCTGCAAATAAACACCATGTGCCCACACCAAGCACTAACTCTTTCATCCATCATATCTATGTTCCCATAGATGTCTGCAACATCAACATCTTCATGATTAATAACATAATATCTCTACAAACCTATCATAAAAGTGTTAGAGATAAAAATTATCAAATATTTCTTATTCACCAAAACAATTTCTTGGTACACCACTCCATTCTTCATTGGTTTCAACACTTCATCTTCTTGCTCACCTACTCCTTGTGAGATATCTATACTTGTAGATAATTCAATCAACAAGGTATCTTCATGACCATCTTCACCTTCATCTTCATGCCCCTTTCCTACGCATTCTTCCACTACACCACATTTGTTTTTCCGTTCTTCGACTATGGTATCCATCTCTTTCCACAAATTTTTCTTGTCTTCAAGACTTTGACTACTTGTCTCCTTATTGTTTTCATTAGCTTTTATTTTTTCTCACAACCAACTCCATGAACCCTCTCATTGAGTTATCCTCGCAGTATTTTCCTCTCTGCAATAAGCCTTTTGATAGGCCAGACAATTGTCTTCTTCTTCATCTTCTTATGCCAACTATTGGCTTCCTCTTTCAACTCTGTCTTCAAGAGTTTGAACTCTTCACTCTCCAAGGTTCCTATCATATCTGAGACCTTCTGCAACTTCTCATCCCAATTCCATCCTCCTTGGCATCTACACATTTCATCTATGGCTTCTTTTATAGCCTTGTCTTTATGCTTCTCAATAGTAACCTTCAATGGACACTTGACTATCCCAATTTGGATTTCTTCATCCATACACTCATCAACACCATCAGCAACCTCCTCTTGTACCTCTGCTTCAGTTTTGAGAACCTTCTTGTCACAAGGTTCATTCCCATGTCCAAGTTTTGTCTTTTTCACTTCTTCCTCTTCATCATATATTGCTTGTTCAAGGAGTAAGTCTAGCCACTCCCACTTCTTCTCACTCTCATCCAAAGACTCTTTAAGACTTTTCCAACTCTCTTCTTGTTTCCTCTTGGCTTTTTTTCTTTTATTCTCTTCTTGGTCTATTCTTCACTCTTCATCTATGTACAGTTTTTAAGCTCTATACAACTCTCTCTCAGACTTAGTTAGGTACATCTTCACACTCTTCAAGAATCCTTTTGATACCTCTAATACACCTTTCTACTCTGGAATACATTTGGTTAAAATGGGCACTCCAAGGCTTCAACAAAGGAATCAGCATATAAGAGACCTCAAAAGAATTCTTCTTCCTCTCAACCTAGGATGCTCCTAGGCTCTGATACCACTTGATGCAGAGGCACTAAGCACTAGTGCATGAGTCTTGATAAATCCTCACAAACTATCCAGTCGCTGCCCTTTGCATATACCCATAAAATGTCATTAATAACTTTTTGAAAAAAAAACCATATCTGCTAAATCCCTCCAATGCAGATGGGCGTAATTAGGTTCTATAAAACATTTAAAAAATTTAGAAATATCCAATGGTGGGTTTGGGATATATGAACCGCGTACCAACACCCAAATTTCAATATGTACAGGAAATCTGAACTTTTTATTGAATCTCTCTGACAGTCTATATGTAATATACAATCTGAAACTAAACCCAGTCCCAACCTCTCATCCTCTCATGCCTTCTAAGGCTTACATATACATCAATTAACTCCCATAACTGATCCCAATCAATTTGGATTCTTTTGCATGCAAGAAATTCTATTTTTAGACTCTTTCCTCCATAAGGAATCTAACCGTTACATTTCAAGTCTTTAAACATCAAAACTTATTTAAATGACTTTCTAGACTCTAAGACTTCAAAATTTTTCCATGTAGGACCTTGACATAACATTAGATCCATTATTCTAATCAAAAACTTAACCATTATCCTACTAGGCCTAATATGCCACCCTATGCATTCAATTCCCTATTACATCATTTCATGCCTTTATAGATTTAGGCTTATTACAATAAATACATCAAATCCACAAAACTGACTTCAAGTAAAATTACATTCATAAATTGATCTTTTAGATCATTCATCTTTTATGACCCTTCTTCATGAGTCAACCAAGTGACCCCTTTTCATGTCTTTGTCAGGGTACCCTGCACCACTTTTCAGGAATATTAAGTATTTTCCTCCATTCATCTTCACTCTTTTGGTCTAGATCCAATAGATTTCCTTTAAGAACTTGGTAGGATCTCATCTTTGGTGAGAACCTTTTGGAATGAGCCTTCATCATTTCTTTTATCTCCTTCATTTTTGATTCGGGAGGCATGAATGATACTAGGGCTCTTTCCCTTATTTCTTTCTCTGAGGGCAAGGAAAATGTCCATCTTGTCGATAGCCTATCTTGAATTTCTTTGGGCATACTGTCTACCAGTTGGATTGGGAGGTATTTTTATATTCACATCATCTTGTTGATTGCCTCCTCAATCTTATTTTGATCCAAGGGATCCAATTTTAACCATTGCTTTACCTTCCTAGTATTTACTGAACCTATATTTATAATTGAGGCACATACCTCATCAATAGTTTTAGGTATCTTGTTCTTTTCTTCTTTAACACCTTCATCTTGTTCTATGTCCTAAATGTCCTCCTTGGTTCTTATGAAACTTCTTCTTTTTGTTGGCCCTATTTTCTGTGTTGTTGGTTTCCTCTTGTAGGACATTAATTGACCTTTCTTCAATGGTGAAGGACTTGTGCCCTTAGTTGTTTGAATTCTTGTCCTTGAAGCAGCTGTGGATCTAGGCTTCTTGGCTGGTGTAGGCAATGGAGTGCCTGACTCTGTAGACTCAGAGTCACTTTCCTGGTCAGCCTCACCAAAGGGTGACTGTCCCTCAGTTTCTTTTGTTTGCTTAGTTTCTTCCTCTGTAACCGACAACCTTTTCTTCAAGTTCTTTACCATTTTGTCCTTTTTCCTGTTTATCTATTTCACAACCAAGTCTATTTTGATTCTTTCTTTGGCTTCTTCATAGGTGCCAGATATGGGTTGTATTTTTTTCTAGGGGCTCCTTTATCAATGCATCAGTTTCATTGGATGCTTGATCTATGTTCACTTCATAGTCAAGTGGTTGTAGCCATGTTGTCCTTGGTATAGTAGGTTTGATATTTGTGTAATCTATGTCTACCATGAAGCATATATCATTCTTGAATTTCTCAATTAGTTTCTTGGGTATCCTCACTCTTTTCTGCATTCTCTCCTTGAATCCAACAAAATATTCATCCATAACTGTCTCAAAATTGTCTCCCAATGATGTTATAAACTCACTGATCTGTATGGTGTCTGGTCTATTTGTGTCCCATTTTACATCTCCTACTGATGGGAAGGATTCTTGGAAGTAAAATAAAATGCACATGATAAGTGAACCAAACTTACATGAGTTTCATTTCGCATTCCCGATTGTCTTTAGATTCTCTTATAGCTGCTTGAGTAGAAATTTTGATAGATCTAGTTGGGTTCATTTCTTAAAAATATTATATGTTGTGTCTACTGCACCGAATGCTATGTTGTTCATCCTGCTAGCTTGAAAGAAATTTATCCTAGGACACATGCTCCAAATTTCATCTCATCATCTGTGATAGTGGATATCTTAAGTCCTCTTCCCTCACACATAGCTCATGTATTCTTTTCAATTTCAGCCTTGGGCCGGTGCTTCAATGCCTTTACCTTTTTGGTTATTGGGTAACTGGTTACTACATGAATAAAATCTTGGGTTATCATTTTAGGCTCTTCCAGCCATACCTTATGATTGTGAATTATGCTCAATACTAACCAAATCCACTCAGTTTTTAACACTTTCAGGAACAATATGGTATTTGTGAGCCCTTTCACTTTGATGTTCTTGTGCTCATCCTTAATGGTTCCATCATCATTACATATCTTCTTGAAATCTTGTTCAACCTCCAAGTCACCAATTTTTGCAATCTTCCAGTGAATGTATGCTTGCATGTCTTCGACGAGCAAAACCCTAGCTGGTATTCACAAAAATGCTCTAGCATTGTCAGGTTGTGATGCAACCTCTGGGTATATCTTGTAATGGGGTTCCACATAGGTAGAATTCTTGACAAGATTGACCTTTACCTTCTTGATTATCTTTAACTTAGTAGTTCTTAAAGTCATGACAATTGTTTCAGACATTTGGGGCTTTCCGTAAAAGATAACCAAAGTTCTTAGTTATTATTTGTACTTACTTCAACCTCTGTTGTTGCAACTGATATGCTTGGAGTTCTTTGTAATGGATTTGAGTCGCTTTGCAATGTTGTCACTTCTGGCTCTTTTTTTTCTTTGGTCGCTTTTCTCAAAATTGCAGGTGACAAATGAAACTCCTCTGTCATCTATTTATAGACTTTGCCCTAGGTTGAGTCATTAATGCTCAAAAAATTCTCAGTGTGTGAAGATGGAGTCATCGGTTGATACACTCACTTCCCTTTCGGTGAGCACGCGATGTTTTAGGACATTTGTCTAACTTGTCACTTTTACCGACGGATTTTGGTGTATTACAAAGACAACTTCTACACTCGCATGATTACCGACAGATTTTAGTTTACACTAGCAACTTTATCTTTTATAGGTTAATCGATGATTCTCGGTAAAAGTAGACAATTCAACTTTGAAGGTATAACAATGCATTTCGGTATGTATTAACCGAAGATTTAGTTTTCATAAAATTTAACAAGTAATACCATAGTGCATCTACAATCATGCTAATTTGGCATTTTTAACTACGTATAATTGGAACTAATGTAAAATTTAAATTGGTATAGTGCAGTTCCATACTTACTTGTTCTTCTTAGGTGGGGGTGGTGATATCACCAGATCCATTGGATAGGGTGTCACCAATTACATTACTCGTTCCAGCTTCATCATTGTTTTTTGCTTTCCTCCACATTGTGTTTCTCATCTTCCTGATTTCTTCAATGGTGTTTCCCTTGGCAAAGCTGTTGGTCTCTATCATTCGGTGTCTGCAGTCTTTCTTGAGATGACCGACTTTATGACAGTGTAAACATGCCATTCTAGGGTTAGTCCATCCTCTAGGTTTTTTTGACCATTGTCTCATACAATTTACAGCAATGTGAACAAATCTTACACATGCTTTACAATTTGCCCAAGTGTTGTAATCCCATAAATACTGGTTACTGACTCTTTTCAGTTGATGGGTAGATTCTTGACCTTTAGGATTCCATGCTTCCTTTTTCTTCTTCTAGCATTCAAGAGTAGTGTGCCCATGCATTTTTCAAGTAGGACACTATTTGTCCATGTAGGTTTCCTTCTTTGGTTGTTTCATCTCATAATTACATTCATATGATATATGTGGACTTTCTTGTTACATTTATAACAAAATCCTATGAATGAAGATGTAGATTTAGGAATACCTTTTATTTTTCTCCTGCATATATTTGATGTGTGGCCTTGCTTTCCACAGTGATTGCATGTCATCTTTGTTGGTCTCAGATTTGTATAGACATTCTTATGATTAGTTTGTTTGGGAAATTCTTCATTCTCGGTATAGCCTAGTCCGGTGCTATTGTTGGCTCTCCTTTGTCCATCAAGAAAATCATCCATTCTTTTATTGCTTTCTTCGGCTCTTTTGATTATCTCATTATGTTGCTGCTGAATTCTAAGTTCTTGTTTTAGCTATTCATTTTCTTCCCTTAGCTCACCGATAGCTTCTATTCTTTCAATGAGTTCAACATTTATTTTGGTTTCCTCTTGACTCATAAGAATAATCTGATTAGTAATCTCATGGTGATGTTTTGTAAGTCTTTGTATTTTAGACTCTTTTTCTTGTAGCTTTTCAAAAATCTTTCTTCTATCATCAATAACTAGTGTTCTCTCTTTCTCATCTTGTCTAGAATTGTTCATGACATCAATCATTCTTACCATTTGTGTGTCTTGACTGATTTGCAGAGATTTTACTTGTCCAGCCAGATGTTGATTGATATCATTTAAGCTTGTGATATTTTCTTTTGATTTATCTGATGCTTTGCTTGTAGTAGATCCTGAAGACTCAAATAGATCTGGTATCTCTTCCTCTTGGTAATCTAGATCTCATTACAGTGAGATGCCATAATCTTTCTTTCATCTAACAGATGTCACATCTTGATTCTAGCTTCCTTATACTGCTCATAGAAGATCTGAATATCTAGTTTCTGATTCTCAATACTTTTGTCAAGTCTATACTTCTCCATAGTATGATCTTTTCTCTTAAGTCTTTAAGCTTTCCAAACAATAATTCTAGCTCTGATGCCAATTGTTGGAAATAATGGGAAGTGTGTACTAAGAGGGGAGGGGTGAATCAGTACCTCTAAAACTTTTATCTCTTTTATCCTTTAACCTTTATTTAATCAATTGTTCATCCAATCATTTGTTCTATACTTTATTTGTGTAAAACATATCAATTCTTTAACTTAATCAAACATAGAAACATTCATGAAAGTAATTGCCTCATAACACATGATATGATATCGCAGAAAAATCTTGTTAAGAAGTAAAAACTGCAGTAAAGGTGGCACCCACAAATTCTTCACTATCTATAGATTGGAAGCGACCAATTAAGGCTTACAATTTGATCACTTCTGATCATCTACCCTAATATCAGTATCTGTGGAAACCTATTAAATTCTACTCTGTTAAGATCTTTAGCAACACTGTTTAGTGTAAACTCGGTTAAGAGATTTACAAAGGATTATTAAATCCACCTTCCTTGAAAGGATTTTTACTTTTGCTTCACTTGTTAGAATGTAAGAAAATTACTCTTTGACCTGATTGTATGCAATCTACTATTTTTGATTACAAATCCATTCAAGATTACATGTGTATGTGTATCACCTATTGTGATTGAATAACACATCTACTTCTCGGTAGCCTTTGTTCTTGGTTCATGATAACCAATTTCACCTTTTGTTGTCCTACTTCTTGAAACTCTTAGTCTGATCCATAGATGCACTCATTGGCTACTTTTATCCTCCTCTCATGTATTTAGAATGATTACAACATCTATTTATAAGATATATTTGACCTAATTAAGTTTCACGTGAAACAAACTTAACTCTATGATCACAGTTTTACAACTTTACCTTGATCTCCTAGTCTGCATGTTTTAAATTAGTTAAACTGATTAAAACACTTAAAATAATGTTTCTTGTCCCTTAAGTATTTGTTTTAAAACAAAAACAAAACTCTATAAATAGAATATGAATGTTTTATCTGACGTGGAAGTCAGATCCACTTTTTGCCAGTTGTAACTGACTTTCGGTGTCTGATGCTTGGTTTGCTCTAAAATAAATTTTACTCTCTTTTGGGTTGCACTTTTTTGTTCTTTATATTTGCACTATGCCTATTCTCTCGGTTTACAATGTATCTTCTCATCAGGTTCTTCTATCAGTTTCTCTTGTTGGGTTCTACTTTATCTGTCGGGTGTCTCTTGTACTTAACACTTTTGGTGATCTCTAATATCTACGCTTTCGATGATCTTTAAAAGTCTCTGTTTCGTTGTAGGTTTACCAAAGGTTCAAAAACTTGTTTTCCTTTTGTATATTAATGGAAAAATAATGTCTTCAGGAGTATCTAGTTGGGCTCTATGGGGAAATTGTTAACATAGATGTTGATCTCATGACTCCTCTCCCCTGGGACTTAGCCATAGTCATGTCGGCTAGAGCCCTTTTTCCTAGTTTTGGGTCTAGCCCACAGAGGAACATCTACGTTGGGCCTCCAAGGATACTCTTCATTTTATGGGATTGGGAATGGGAGGACCACAAAACTAGATGCTCTGTGATGAAAAAGGCATAGATTTCCTCACAAAATTATGTGGCATTGAAGATAGTTTGGATGATCCTTATGGTGACAACCTAGATGAAAACCTTCACTAGGTATACCAGTATAAATACAATTAGAAAATGGATGGGCTCGGCTGCGAGGACTCTAAAGAAGGTGACGAAGAAGGGGATGAGGAGGACGCTTAAATGGAAGAGGAGGATGCAGATGAAGAAGATGCAGATGAGGATGTTGAGGAAGACATCCAAACTGAAGATGTTGATGATGAGGAGCAGGATGAAGGTAGAAGACAATGAAGATGCAGAAAGTGCCAAGTCTGCAAGTAGCACCGAGAATTATTACACCTATACCTCATACTAGTGCACTCTGCTAAGTTGATTTTGAGCTTAGCTTCTCTTGTTAGCTCATGTGCCATGGTAGTTTTTTGTATTTAGATTTGTACAATCTTTGGTTCAAACTTCTTGGGTGTGAGCGATTGAGGCTCAATTTTGGGTTAAGAGTTTTTATCTTGGTAGTTTTACTGCATAAAATTTTTATATTATTGTATGCTCTTATATTTTATATTAATATATACACTTCTCGGCCTTGGCCTTTTATGGATTAAAAAAAACATTGAATTTGTGTTGATGCATAAATGAAAACAAAATGTAAATATTAATAAACTATAATGATCTCTAAAATAGTCATGCAAACACCAACATTATCAAACTACCTTAATAAATATTGGTTGTGTTAGTAATTTGATGTTGGAGATGAATTGACTTGCTAAAGGTGTTAGTAAAATTAATTAGCATCTCTTCTTAGTCCCTAAGAAACAACATGCCTATTATGAACACATGTTATGATTAAGTAAAAACATGTTTTGAAAGGACTCGAAACCTTTTACAAATAAAGACATCGAAAGATAGAGCATTAAGGGGACAAACAAAAAACCGTGGATCACCACGAGGCAAGACATAGGGGAATAAAAAAAAAGTCCCCACAAAGTGGAACAAAGACCGGACTAGAAAACAAACAAAGGGCTATCAAGATTTACCTTTTGTCCCACCCTTTTGCAATCGTATGTTTTTTATCAAAAGAAAGCGTGGAGGACTTAACTTTCTTTCCTTTAACTGTTGTCCATCCATCCTCCAACTTCAAAGCATCATTCGGCCCAGCCAAATAATTACCAATAGACATTTGAGAAACACGACTGGCCATACCAGCACCCACAGATGGGATAGGGACTACACCACCACTAGTCCTCAAATCCCCTGCTGGAGAAATAGGGACCATAGAAACCGCAACACTAGCAGGCAAAATAGCAGAACTAGAGACAACATCAACATTCCAGTCAGGAACAACATCAACATTTGAGATGATAGCACCATGAGTCTGAACCTCTGAAAAAGCATCAGTAGCATCATCCTTAGCATGATCATACTAAGAGGAGAAAGAAAACAAACCCCCATGCGTAGATTATGAACCATGTAATGGTGGTCAGAATCCCCCAACCATAAAGAAGGCATTTTCTTCAATTTAACCTTATCGGATAAACACCAAGCAGCAAGATGAGCAGTCATGTCGCATTTCCTACATCTGAACAGAATTCCCTCATAATCTAGCTTCTGAATCCAAGAGCCCAAAGGGGAAACTAGAGTAATCATCTCAGGGAGACCCTTAGAGATATCAACCTCCACTAGAGAATATGATCATAGGTCGGATGAAAAACATCAAAGGTTACCACATCAACCATCTGGAAATCCCCAATAGCCTCCCTTACCTCTTCCAGAATAGAATTCAGCCACAAATGAAGGGGAAGATTCGAAAGCCTCACCCATAATGGTATTTTATTAAAGGTCTTAGTAAGAGGATCAAAATCCTAATGCCAAGGTTTGTCCATCAAGGGAAAACGCTCCTGCCAAGTGAAGCAACTATCACACAAAATAGTTTTCCTATCTTCAACATTTTCAAACTTTGCAATAAAAAACCCTTTGCCACAAATTATATTTGAATGGTATTCGATAAGATGGGTTCCCAATGTTTAGAAATCCAAGCATGCAGGTTTGAAAGAGAGGGCCCAAAACCCCTAAATCTAAAAATAGCAACATCAGATGAAAAATCCATAGTATTTTTAGAGATCTCATCTACAATATAAGAATCTAGTTTTAGCACAAGAGGAGCACTTACAGAGACAAGATCTACATAAGGAGAATGGAAATGGAGTATCCCACTCCCCAGAACTGAGGACAAAGCACCAGCAATATTTTCTTCAAATGCAGCAACATCTACATAAGAAACAAATTCAGCAAACCCCTTTGTCCCCTGTGCAGCAGAGGACACCGATAGCACCCCGGGCGCAATGATCCCCCACCATTCAACACAAAATCAGTCGCCCCAAGCCCACACGATAGAAGAACCTCCTAGCAAGAAATGACGGAGTTCAAACCTGCCATGCGGGAGGTAGCAGTGGGAAAAGTCATCACGGGTCTTTATTACGAACAAATGTTATATTCTTAATCAAACATCTATTAATAAACACCTATTGAATACCTTTCCACAATATTTAAATATCTATTTAAAAGTTTTCTATAAAAGAATATGATTCATTTATATTGCTCTAAATGAAAGCAAGGAGTTACTTGACATAAAGTATTCAACATAAAAGCTTTCATGAATGCTTCATTATGATCAACATATAATACACACAAAGATAAGTTTCCCCATAAACAACAAACACTTCAACGACTTACACACAAACAATTTACTTGAGCCTTAAATTTGATATGTGTACCCATCATGTATTTGGAAAATGTGACAAATACTTTAAGATGGAGTTATCTAAGTTGTTATTGGTTACATGTTTCTATGTGTATGATTTTTGCCATGGTTTTAATGGTTTGATTGTACAAGGAAAGTAATTCTGGAGATTACTAATGATGTGATGCTTCTGATTTATATATTTTTGGAATGATGTTGTGACTTTTGTTTTGTTTATGAGATCTCTCTCTCTCTCTCTCTCTCTCTCTCTCTCTCTCTCTCTCTCTCTCTATATATATATATATATATATATATATATATATATATATATATTTTT
>MU225039.1:33270-49792 GCA_018584345.1 Thuja plicata | reverse complement strand
ATATTTTTAACACCATACATATACATATACCCAACAAATTATTATAAAGTAATAAATAAAGCAAATTTTCTATCAATAATTAAATTATAATCCTACTTCCATATATTAATATTGGTCTAGGAGCCTTATTTATATATTAATATAGGCTAAAAACATATTCTAGTATTTTAGGTATGTTGAAATAATAAGTTGAATACAATACAGTTGTCATTATTATTTTGATTTTGAAAATTTTCCTCATATAATAATATTTATGTATAACTTGAATACAAATAACTATCATCAATAATTTGATTTTGAATTTTTTTCAAACATAAAAACCAGCTAAAAAGTTGTTCGTTGACAAAATATTCTAATCAAATGATCAAATGTTCTATTTGTGATCTAAACATCGATTGTCAAAAGAAAAACATACAATCTTGATCATCTTTAACTATTTTTTTATCATCATACGTAAATTATATATAATTCATTAAGTGTTCTTGTTCTGATGTAAATGCAAATCCTTTTTAATTAAAAAGCATACATTCTTGATCCTCTTTAGTTCAATTATTGTATCATTATGTAAATTATATATTTCATCTTGTTTGCGCATCATACTTTTACTCAGTAATTAGGAAGATACTATTAGTTGATATAAACTTGATGCTTTTGAAGTTCTGAAGAAAGAGAGAGTAGCATAACAAGAAACCACTCTTCAAAGCTAGGATTAGTTATTGTAAATATTAAACAAACAGATAAACAAAATGAAAACACAATACAAAGAAGAGAAGACACGATCGGCAATATGCCTACGTCCACACTTGAAACAGGGAATCTGTATATTAACTCAATCAATGATACAATACAAGACATCTAATCTATATAAAGCATGACTGCCCACAGTCATTTATAGAGAGAGTTCTTCGAAGACGAAGAAGCGGAGGAAAGTGAACAGTCATGTGACCGTTGGGCTTCATATCCCAACAGTTATTCCAAAGTGATAGAATGGTCGCTTCATACCCATCATAGAAATGTTAACAGTTCAAAACGTGATAGAATTTTAGATAGGTTGGCTGGTTCTTTACTAATCAGTCACCGTCGTGTTTATCTCGATTGAACTAGTCTCGATTGATTAGTACAAGAGGGAAAACTTCATATTTGCCATCTGATGGAAGGTAGCGTGATGAGTTGTTTCAAAGAGGAAAAAAAATTATATTTTTCCAAATGAGCTATTTTAAGAAGAGAAGTTGTTAAGCTTCCAAATGTATTTAGTCAAATAATTTTTCTATAAGTGGGGCGAAGCAGAGCATTACTTTTGGGTAAACACATTCAGCAGTACCAACTAGTAGTTCAATTTAATCAACTTACAGGCAGAACAGCGTTAGCCTTGGAATGCTGAATGGACAGACTTTGTTTCATCCACTTTGTACTAGAAAGATAGAACTTTCATTTCAAATTATCACGTTGGTCAATTGGCAGGCCAGGAATAGAGTTGCGTACATATTTGAAGTGGGAATGTTGTAAGAATGCTACCGTTCTGCCACCTTCAATCTTTGTAATAATTGTAGAAGTAATGTGAAGAGAAGAAAAGAATATTTAGCAAGAGTACTCGAAGATCCCACCCACAACTTGTATATCAGAGCAAGAAAGACAAAATTCTGCAAGAAATTAATCCCTGATATTCCACTAGAGGTTAGTTAGATCTCTTAAAATCTAAATACTTTCCGTAACAATACGGTTTCCTTCTGTCGTCGACAAAGAGAGTTGAGAATCATTGAGTTGTAAAAAGCAGTCACACTAAGACGGAGAAGGTGGGGAAGGTATGGGCATGTTAGAGGAGCTAGTCAAATGATGTTGGGTAACCGGAGATCACATGCAAGATTTCGAAACACTGTTAAAGGGATAGAGATCACGAGTATTTAGATGATGATATAGAAGCACATTGTCCTAGTGAATCAAATCCTAAGGGCTAGGACTCACACCTAAAGCAATGGACCAGGAAACTAATATGTTCTTTGGCCCATTACCCAAGTCACTGTAAATATTGAAGAATGAGGAACGAAAAAAACAAAGGGAAAATGAAAACAAAAATAAGACAGCAGATTTATCGTGGTTCACTACAAATATGACTACGTTCATACTGCGCAGAGGAATTGTATTATTATGAAAAGTACATATGCTATGTTACAACAACAACAATATATAAAACCATTGATCAGTTGAAGGGTCACCAAATTGGAGAGAAACTAGAATGTGTCTGTTGGCCTTCAATAACTCAACAATCTCCCACCTGATGTCAATGGATATCACAATTGATCAATCATTCCCCTACTCTTATAAGCTGATTTCCTTCTTCTTCACGAGCCCAAGAGAAGTCCTAGCACACTCAAACTTCTCTTTGAGTACAACCTTGGTCAAGATGTCCTTCAGATTTGATCTTTGTGTCCATTTTTACAACGCTCAACTTGCCTTCTTCAACCATATGACGAACAAAGTGAGCATGTATGTCAATATGTTTAGAGTAGCGGTGAGAGGAATGATTATGAGCCATAATAATGGCGCTGCGACTATCACAAAATAGAACATAATCGCTTTGTTGGTACTTCATTTCACCGAGCAATCGTTGTAACCAAATCATTCATCTTGGACCTTCAAAAAGAACCAAATACTCGGCTTCTGCACAAGAAAGAGAAATAGAATGTTGCAGTCTTGAGGCCCAACTAATGGCAGCTCCAATAAACATGAAGGTGTAACTAGTAGTAGACCTTCATTTGTATAATTCTCTTGTAAGATCAGAATCAGTAAATCCTTGCAACTGTACATTATTTCCACCAAAACATATAGCATAATCAGAGGTGCCTTTTAGATATCTCAATATCCATTTAATGACCTCCCAATGAGTCTTCTTGGGATTTCTCATGAACCTACTTACAACTCTCACCGCATGAGCAATGTCAAGACGAGTAGAAACCATAGTGTACATAATGTTACCAACTGCTGATTTGTAAGGAATTCCTTCCATAAATTCTGTATCTTGTGGTGTTTGCAGACATAAATTAGAAGATAAATGAAAATGTGAAGCAAGGGGACTAGAAACAACCTAGGCATCAACCATACCAAATTTGTCAACTATTTTGTCAATGTATTCCTTTTGTGACAAAATGATCTCCTTCTTTCTTCTATCCTTGGTGATTGTCATGCCAAGAATCTTCTTGGTTGCCCCTAAGGCCTTCATAGAAAACTTGCTTGACAAATGAGCTTTCAACTCACCAACAATCCTTGGATTTGTATCGGCTACCAACATGCCATCAACATAGAGTAGAAGAATGACAAACTCACCATTAGGAAGTTTTTGTAATAGACACATGGGTCTGATTCACATCTGATGAAATTGTGAGAAAACATGAAGCAATCAAATTTTAAATACCATTGTCTCAGGGCTTGTTTGACACCATAAAAAATCTGCTTCAACCTGCAATAAAGATGATTTTGTCCCTTTTTGATGAATCCTTGAGGCTGCTCAATATACAACTCCTCATCTACATCACCATGTAAAAATGCAGTCTTCACAACAAGTTGGTCTAACTCAAGATCACATACGACTGTAAATCCCAAAATTGCTTGGATTGTTGTCATCTTAAGAACCAGTGAGAATGTTTCATTGAAATCGATCCCCTTTTTTGGATCATACCCTTTCACTACTAGTTTGGCCTTGTAGTCTTTACTGCCTCCATCTTCATCTTTCAATTGATACACCCACTTTTTCTTAAGTGGTCTTCGATTTGGTGGAAGAGTGACCAAATCCAAAATTTTATTGGCTTGGAGTGAACTCATTTCTTCTTACATTGCTACCATCCATTGATCCTTATACTATTGTGATAGGCATCTCTATAATTTACCAGTTCAATTTGATCAGAGATCAAGTTGTGCCTCTTCAAAAAATAACAATTCATAATCTGAAAATTTAGAGGGAATTCATCTTTTTTGATCTCCTCAATCCTTGATTATTGCTCAAATCAATATTACTGTTACCATATGTCCCCTGCATGTTATTTGAAGTTTCCAAAAAATTAGCCTTGTAACAATTACCAGTCTTTGAATGACCACCAAAATCTTATGTTCTATGTCCAATGTCCCTTACAATCTAAGAAGATTCAAAATTGATGTGTGTTAGACCCAATTTACTATCTCCTAGAGTATCTATGTGAGTACTATGTCCAAAGACATCATAGCTAGGAAAGGCATGAGCAATGCTCTATGCTCTTTTGGTATCCAAATCATTTTCTAATTCAAGATGCCAGAGTGTTTGAAGAACTATGTTGTGTGTGATTAACCTCTTAGACTATTGTGTACCATCATGTTCGGCTTGACACCTATCATTTCCAACATCTTTAATATTATTTGCAATTGTGAATTGCGTAGGAGGCAGAGTGTTACTTTGTGACTCATATCTATCTTGTTGTTAAAATGAGGATGTAGGAAGTGAACATATAGCATAGGTATGCTCCCAACAAACATCCAAGTCTTGCATGGATGAAGTTGAATGCCCTCCAAGTTCAGCGGTTTGAGGAAACTTTGTTCCAATTGTGGTTTTTCCAGTACGATGATCGTTTGGAGCATTGGAATTTTACTGGTTAGATAGAGAATTACCATCACTATTTTGTGTTTTCATTTGAAGGAGAGTGTAATGAAATGATAGATAATTCTACCAATTTATCATTGTACCTATGATAATTAGAGCCATTAGTCTATTCACTTTGGGTATAACCTTCATCATTCATATGTTTTACACCATCATTCCACATTTTTTTTTAGAAAAAGTAGAATTGGAAGATGAAATAGGGGTAGGAGCTAACACAGATGTAGGTGAAAAAATATTTGTCAGATGCAACATGTGCAAATTACCACCATTATTATCTCCCTTTAAAGTACTATTTTCAAAGATTAAGAAAGGCACATATTCTTTTGACTGTGTAGGTGAAGATTGCAAATTTGGGAACGTCTTCTCATTGAAAACAACATCTCTACCTTGTATAATTTTCTTTTCCACTGGATCCCAAATTTGAAACCCATATTGATCTTCTCCATAACCCATGAAGATGCCTTTCTGAAATTTGGAATCCACCTTTGTCCTTTTTTCTTTTGTGTGTGAACATAAGCTTCACATCCAAATACCCGGATGTGTAAGTAAGAGATCCTTTTTCAAGCTATTCTTCTTCCAGAATACCAAATCCAACTCTGATGAAGTAATTCAGTTGATCAAATACATTTTTGTGTTGCAAGCTTCCGCCCAAAACTTTTTGCCTAAACCTACATTTGAAATCATACATCTTTCCTTCTCCAAAATATTTCTATTTAACCTCTCGGCAACTCCATTTTCTTGAGGTGTAAATGGAACACTTCCAATAATACCATTATCATTACAAAAAGAAACAAATTCCAAACAAAAAAATTCACCACTGTTATAAATTTTCAAACATTTGATCTTATGCCCAATCTGATTTTTAACCAAGGCTTTGAAAATTTTAAATTTGCTAAATACTTCTGATTTCCTATTAAGCATATATATATATATATATATATATATATATATATATATATCCACACTTTTCTTGTTCAATAATCAAGAAATTTAAAAAAGTAGTTAGCTCCTCCAATGGAGGTTACCTCAGTGGGTCCGAAGACGTCGAAATAGACCAACACTAATCGTGTGCTCTTATTTTTGTGTTTGGTTTTTAAGAAATTGACCTACTTCTATTTTCTATAAAGACAATGTTGGAAAATTTGCAAATCAATTGATTTGAGGCCCAGTACTTGTTCCCTCTTTTGCATAATATCAAGGCTCTTGTTTCTCATGCGACAGAGCCTTTGATGCTATAGCTATGGGTTATTGTCCACAGCTGTTGAATACTAGCTCCCACTTCACCAACATTTTCTACAATGTATAGGTTGCCAACTTTATCTCCCTAGGAAACAACAATAGAACCTTTTTTGACCTTCAATGTATTCGTAAGAGAGGTAAGAAAACCTTGTGAGTAGAGATGACTTAGTAAAATCAGATTTCATTTTAATTGGGGAACATGATGGATATCTTTTAGAAACTATTTAACATCTCCTTTTAATGACAATAAAATGTCTCCTTTACCAATAATATCACATGCTTTGTTATCTCCTAAATATACTTTTCCAAATTTACCTTCTTGGTAATTTTTGAAGTAGTTCGTACATGGGGAAGCATGAAATGAAGCATCAGAATCCAAGACCCAATAATTTGAATTAGTTTAAGATGTTGAAAATATTAAGACACCATCAAATTTATCGTAGGTTATGTTTGCTTCGTTGTCCCGCACTCTTTCTTGTGCTTTCATGTAGTTTCTACAATTCTTTTTTGATATGACCATCTTTACCACAAAACCAACAATAACCTTGTCTATTTCTCGACTGTAATATTTTAATGGATTTGGATCTTCTGTTGTTGTTATTTCTACCTCTATTATGGCTTCTTCCTCTATTTTCAGTACTCACCATCATTAAGGCTTCAGTAGATGAAGACTCATCATTTTTTCTTCTCATATCTTCACTGAGAAGGGTGACTGAAACTTCATCAAAACCAACTTTTTCATGCTGGATATAGAGATACTAAGTGTTTTTACAACCCCATCCCAACTTCTTGCTAGGGAATATAACAAGAGAACAACTTTGTTCTCATCATCTTGTGTCATTCCCACCAAATTCACTTGGCTTATTAGGCTACTAAAATTGTTTAGGTGGTTTAGCATGGTTCAACCTTCCTTCATCTTGAGTTTCTACAACTTCTTCAAGATAAAAACCTTATTTGCAGTGGAATCCATTGCATATGTCACTTTAAGCTTGTCCCATACCGCCTTTGTTGTTGTTTGAGTTGTTACATTAAAGAGAACATTATCAGATAGAGAAAGAAAAATTATTGCCCTCGTATTCATGTCTTCCAATCCTTATTTGACACAGTAGCAGGCTTCTTTGTTTTACCCTCTAAAGAAAGTGGGAGATCTTGCTCAAGAATAGTAGAGACGCCATTTGTACCTTCCACAAACATAAATTCTTCTCAAAGAATTTCTTTACTTTTGAGTCTTCCATTTCCAGGGAATTTAATCACTGAATTACCAACCACCAGCTCTTCCCTGCTCTAATACCAATTATAAATATTGAAGAACAAAAAATAGAGAGAAAAATGAAAATAAGAATAAGATAGAAAATTTATAATGGTTCACTATAAATATGGCTGCATCCACACTGAGTAGAGTAATTATATTATTAAGAAAAGTACATATGTAATGTTACAACAACAATAATATATAAAGTCATCGATCAGTTGAAGGGTCACTGAATTGGAGGGAAAATAGAATGTGTCCATTGGTATTGAATAACTCAATATTCACTTGGCCAAGATAAAGAGATGTTCTTATGCATTGAATGTAAGATTGAGTAGATCCAAACCTCATATTGTAGCCAATAAGAGGATGGAATTGATTTTGTTTGATTCAATTTGGTGTATAGAAATTGTACACTATGGAAGGATATGATGATCATAACAAATTTAGATGAGAATAAATGTAAATTTGACTTTCAAAATAATTTTCTTTTTATTTCTATTTTGTACTACCAAATTTTCAATTATTTTCCAAACAAAAGTTATATTATCAAGAATGTAACAGTTTTTAAAAAATTAATTTTCTCAAAGAAAATTTTATTTCCTTTGGAAATAGCTCAATCCTTCCTATAATAGATTTCACAACAATTTTGTACATCATAATCAATAAAATTTTAGGTTTCATTGTAAATTTGAATTATGGTATCTATACTTAATAATAATATAATGAATCTTTGGTTGACGAAAATTAAGTGAACCTTTATAGGATTCTAGATAGATATGATAGTAGCCTATATTCATGCATTAGTACATTACCTTGAAGGAATCATTCAAGCCACAATATTTTCTTGAGCTACTATCCTTTGCTTGAGTTGATAGAGAATCTTGAATATCCTAAAGTGTGATTATTACAAATAGGTGGTGATAGATATCAAAATTAATTTTTATGGCAATAAAAAAAATAATTATTTTAAAATTCTTCTTAAATTATATTATTTACATTATCATCAATAAAGAATTATTTGTAATGATCATAGAATGTTCTTGTGATGATATTTACATCAAATTTAACAATATTATCGTATTCAGTGATGAAATAGATTTTATTCCTTTTATATTTGTAAATGACAATAATGAAAATAATTATTTTGTGACTTTATCACCATTTTCATCTACCTCAACTTATAATGGACTAATTTTTCTTAAAAATTATTTATACAACCTCTTGTTGGTTTCTATATTGATTTTAATTAGGAAAGAGAAAAGTATAGCTATTTTCAATTTGAATATAAATGATTTTCTAATTTTTTAAGTTTCTAAATTTTCCATCTATTAGATTGAGGAAGAAAGAGTTTATGCTTATAATTTATTTTCTCTATTTCACCCTGTTAGGGATTTTTCTTGTATGAATCACAGTGCTTGAAATGACTACTTGAACACCATGCCTTCTAATACTGATTCAGAGACAAGAAAATCCTAATTGCTAAGGACTGGATAAGGTCCTTCTTCATTTTTGAGCTCCACATATACTCAGGTAGGTTTTACCTTTTATGATTGATGTTTACACAGTATGTTATAGTGTGGACAGTGATTTGCTATGTACCTTTGTTAAACCAACTAATAAATCACTTTGCAAATGACCAAGCATAACTAGATGAAAAATTTAACCATACAAACCATGATCTTAAATATATCAAAAATCAGTGATACAAGGATTTTAATCCTTCTTCCTTTTATTGTAGGAGGGATAACCTAGTGATTCATTCTCTAAACAATCAATAAGGTGGAGACTGTCCTGCTGACATGCGTCCTTATTAAGTTCAGTTTGTTTGTTCTTAGTAACAAGAGTATTTTGATTAAATTGGTTTTGATACCTTGAAATGACTTGGATGATAATGGGTAATCAGACCAATTTCTGGACTAGTGCCTATCCTTTGGGTTACAGAGTCAATAAACTAAGATTTCATAGAAAAAAAATACAGTAAGTTGCCTTACAACCCACATGCAATTCAGATAAGTTGCCTTAAAAATTACCTTGTTATCTCTAAATGATTGTATCAAATCTTTAAAAAACCATTATGCTCCCTAAAACTACTCACAAAAAATAATTCTTTCCTTAAAAGAAACTTGCAAGCAATTAGATAGTTACCTAATAACTAAAATGCTTCAGAATGCCTTGCAAACTTAAACATAAAAGAGCATACACAGAGAATAAAGAGACAACAATTAAAGAGAGTAAACTTGCACCATATTTTATTTATATGATCCAGCTTTCATACATGAAAGATTTTGTAACCTCAAAAGATAGACAGAAGTTCAGAACATCTGAATTCTATAATATATTTTTTCTCTTCTCAAAAAAATTTCAACCTCAAAGACGCTTTACAAATACAACTCTTTTGCTATATATAGGTTTATGACCATCTTGGAATCCCTTGATATTTAGGATGCAACAAGCTTTGGATGGTCATAGAAAACCTAACCCTAAAGTTACAAGAGAGACAAAAAGAAAGAGAGAGAAGAAGCGGTGGAATGACCAAGTCAAAAAGATAGAAACAGATATTCTTTGTTCTTCTCCCAATCTAGCGACTTGATCTAATAGTGTACATAATAGATGACAGTAGTTATGTCGAGTCTGGATGACCGTGCTCTCAGATTTACCTACATTCTCCTTTTGCAATAACTGTTCTATTTGTCTTCAATGGTGAAGTACCAAGTAGTCATCCTTACTCATCGTCCAAAATTTCTTCCTCTACTGCTGGCTTCTTCTTCTTGGGTGTAGTCATCACCTCCCATGCTTTTACTTCATCATCCGATGGCCACTTAAAGTCTTGAGTACTCTGTACTTGCACCTTTTGTCTGTCCCATCTAGCATCAGTGACATTCTTGACATCTAGCAAGAATTTTTTGATGTTAGTTTCTGCTTTGAAAGCTTCATCCAATATTTTATTGAATCCTTCTATATCAACATCTTCTCCCAAGAGAAATGCCTCATCACCAGGCATCTTGCTGTAAAATTCATTCTTCCAAGCATCTACAACCTTTAATTGATCATCATCTCCCCTTAAGGAAGGAATAAACTTATTAAAATCATTTGAAAAGAGGCTCAACTTAACCTGTATCTGGTTTAATTTTCCTTTATAGAATGAGAGAGCAATGTTGACTCTTTTGATCTCATCCTCAACTTCAGTTACTATTTCAGGAAAATCTGATCTTATGGCTTGTAAAGATGATAACTTTTCAAATAACTTTACCCTAACAGACCATTTAGTAAAGTAAGGGTTTAGAATGGTAAGATACCCCATTACCTCAGTATGCAAAGCTGGCAATTTATTGCATGCATTTAGTACAACATCAGTTTTATCATTTAGAATCTCAATTCTATGTTGTAGTATACCCTTCAATGCTTTCAAAGCAATTGCATTTCCCTTTTCTTCATTAGTTTCCTGTTCAATAGCCTCCTCTGATTTAGGCTTATCTTCAATTTGCATTGGTGGTGGTTGTGCAGGTACATATACCACCTTAGGCTTTGTTTCCAATTCTTCCATTAATTTCTTTATCATCTGATCCCACTGGTGCAATTGTATGTGGCACATCTCCCTATCCTTAGACAATGCACTTGTCTCTTCTAACAATGTACTACACCTTTCAGACAATTGTTTAATCTTGTCTTCATTCAAGTGAGCCCAATGTGTCATAATTTGGGATATCTCCAAATCCCCTATATTCTGTACAGACCAGACCATTTGATTGCCCACCATATTTTCTTGAATATTTACCAGTTGGGGCTTTTGGTCTTTTGGGCTCAAGCTCCACATTGCAAAAGCTTGGGATTTTGGACTATACCCAAATCATTTTATTACATCTCCCATCTGGATCTCACTAGCCATTTTGAGATTTGGCTATTTTCTAATTTGGTCAATGATGAAGGCAGATGCCAAATCCCATCCCTCAGCCAACAGTATTCCACTACCTAGCACCATCTTCCTGGCTTCCTCGGGTGAAATATCCTCACTCTCTGGATCATAATATTGTAAAGCCACTAGAGCTTCATTTGTTATTTTCTCTTTTCCATCCACTGTCAATTGGGATCTAATCTGCTCTGTCTTATGCCATCTTAAGAAGTCTTTAAACTCCTCTGGTTTAACAAAACTATCATCATTTAGAAATTTTTGTTGATGAAGCAATCTTTCATCAACACAAGCCTTAAGTGGCAGCTCAACATTGTCATCTAGGTTAGGCTATTGCTTCTTGCCTTCCTTGATTGCCTTTCTTAGGTTATGATCATATAACCTACTGCCAGGTACTAAGGCCTTAGCCTTATCCTTTTTCTTACTTTGTCCTTCCACTGAAGGCTGCCCTACTTCCAATTTCTGCCTCTTTGAAGTAGGTTCCTCTACATCAACTGGTTGGGTAGCAATTGTCAAATCTATAATGTGACCCTCTTCTCCATGCAACTGTGGTATTTCAGCTATATCATGCTGTGATGCTTGCTGTGGTGAAGGATACATAGTAGGACGTACATAATCACTGTCACTACCACTATCATATTCAGACTCTGAATGATCAGGTGTGTGAGCACCTTTCTTGTCAAGCATTGTATCCAGTTACTCTATAAGCACATAATAGTTGTCTATCATGGCTTTAATCCTGTCAAAATATAGGAGGTCAGGGTAAAAACCCCCAAAAGACAACCCATTTCTCTTTATTTGCTTCTCAAGTTTTAGCAACTCTTGGATTCTTAGTCTTCTTGTATGGATATCATCTTCATCTAAGATGTTCCTTGTTGCATCTTCTTCTATGCACTCACAGTGGACATTTGTATTGGGGATTGTAGGTGTATACAATTTCCTAACCCCTGCCATGAAGCCCTCTGGATCAATGTATCTATAAGGGGCTAGCCCCATCCTGTATTTTTCCAACCATTGACCTACTGCATCAATGACACTCTTGCCAATTGTAAAGTTGAAAATCTTGAATTGCCTAGGGGTTATAGTCCCCTTCTTGTGTGGTGAAAAGTGCTCATTATCTGTTAACAACAACTGCCATATGAATTCTATTGCAGCCACTCTTGTAGGCACATGATATGGTAATAAATGAGGTGGGTGAATACACCCATATACCCTGATGACTGTGTAATTTTCTTCCATATAGAAGTCACCCCAATTGTTCTTTCCAGGCCAGCTATCTGTATAATCACAGGGCCTAAGCAGTTGTATAACCTTTAATGGGATTCTTGTTCTGCTTGTTCCCAAACTTTGCACCATTGGATACACAATCTAATTCTGAAAGGCACAATAGTCAAAATCCCTAGAAGTGTAATTCCAAACCCTCACCCAAAATTGGATAGGATTTGGTGCTGATTGGTAGAATCTCTAAGGAGTTAAATTATTAACATCCATGATGACAAAATTGAAATACAAAAGGTGATGCATAAGAACTGAGTAAAGAAAAAATTTGGGCTCCTTCTCCTTTGGGTTCTTCATTCTCTTCTGGGTTGCAATGAAACCCTCATGCATTTCATCTATGATGTGCTGAATATAGTCATAACTGGTGTTGGAATGGACCTCTTGTAAGTCTAGCACCATCATCAGAATGCCAGCATTGATTTTCTCTGCATCACCATCTATTCCCAACACTCTACACAAGGCATATGCAGCATACTTGATATAAAAGTGTAGATCCTTGTAATAATATGGGCAGTCCCCGGACATAGGATCTAAATACCTTTTCACTTCTTTTAACATATGTTTTTGCAACTGGCCCCTAGCAATCTCAGGCTTTTTAGTATACCTCTATTTTTGCTTTGTCATGTCAATTTTGGTAGACATGGTGCTGAATAAGCCGAAGGCTTGCATGAATGAATTTCTATTCAAAATTAATAGGGCAGTGCCATCATCCCTCCTGATGGTTTTAGACAAAACATCATAGTGATTGGCTAGGTCTAAGAATAGGTCTACATCTAGAAAGACATCAGGAACAAGTAACCTGGCCAAACCACAGCTCCAAGGGTTTGATACTGGGATGGGCTTATTAGAATTCTTATAAAAATAATTAAAGAGGGAAAAACCTATTGTTCCTAGAGTCACAGCATCTTGAATGTCTTTATACTCATCAATGAGGACATTAGTATTAGCCTTCTTGTTCTGTGTTGAACCATGCAGGAGACAAAGGAATTCATCAGAAAAACTCGCCTTTCTCTTTTGCTCTTCCTCACTTCCTCCACTTGTCAAAGAAACACTAACAGCCCCGCTCATGCTTGAAATACCTTGAATCTCCTACTCCTTACTGATACTAAAGAAAATTAATCTATGAGATTGGCTGACCGTTCTGTGCACAATTGTTTGAAATTCAGAACCTTTTGATCAACACTGCAAACTGAGAAAAATATTTGTTCTCTCTGAAAACTTAACAACTTGGGCTCTGAAATTTGAAAGCACGGTGAATGAAAATGAATGTACCATCAACTCCTTATAGCCATCATTCAAAGTACGCAGCTCATAATTTGGAAACATCAGTTCTGTCTTTAATTCAACATATTGTGAACTTGAATGAAAACCTAGCCGTAGTTCCATGAGCTTGACAGGAAATCAAATTTTAAAAGTGAAACCTCGGAACAACTTTACAACATTCAAAAGAGCTGACATGTCACACTATGATTTGCTAACTTTCTTACATCTCAGCTACTCTTTTATCACAGCAATCAAAATACAAGCCTGTGATTGGTTACCGAATGATTCATGCTATCACATCAAAAATTGCCGCCATTTTTAGATTTTGGGATCAGGCGACTGCGCGACTGCATATAATCTCTCGGTCATGGACCTTAGTCACTAACCCATAGTTTATCTCAAGACATTGCGACAATACACTTTCTTTCCTTTGGCTAACCCAAATCACCATCTGGCGATCACGCGACCCTGCAGAAATCATTGTCGCGCATAGTTAACACTAAATCATTATTTTTTCTGAGACCTTGCAACTAACCGTTACCTTTAACCCTTCACAGCTATCTCCTAGTCGTCAAATGTTTTCATTTCATCTCAAGACTATGTGACAATCCAAGTCGCCCGATCGCGGAATACAAAACCTGAGTGTTAAATTTTATCATGATAAGTTAAATGTGCCCCTTTTTCTGATCTGACGACTGCGCAACAAACCTTAATCGCCAAGTCATGAGAAATTTTCCCTTCAGGCACTTTTGTTCTGAGACATCGTGACCACCATTAGATCTCTTGATCTCTTTATCCGATGGCCGTCACATAATCGCCATAAAATCCTTTATACCCTTAAATCTTTCTAAGACATCGTGACAAAAGGAAAAGCACCTAGTCTCGTGGTCACTGAGTCCATTTTCTCCTTCTGGTGACCATGCGATAAAACTTTAATATCCACTCACTTTATGACACATGTCACAAAGTCACTTGCTGACTTACTGCACAATGGAAAACTGAGTCATCATTCTGTTCCTAGCGACAACTCGACTACGCTTTACTCTAAACCTCAGACGGTCGGTCATGAAGTCTTGGTCAAAATATCTTAACCACCGTTCCTTCTCGAGACTACGTGACTGAAGGCTTTGCCTTACTTTTAAACTTGGATCCTCTTAGCGATAACGCGACATAAGGTAATCGCAAAGTCTGAAGACATTTCAATAACTGTTGAGAAATTCTTGCGATTACCTGACTAATCAGTGGGTCCCCTCTGCATAATGATTTATTACAAAGTTATCTTGCGACCACATGATATGAAGAAATCATGGAGTATCATAATGCCAAAGGAATATACTAAATTTAAACGAGACCATGCGACAAAAGAAAATCGCCAAGTCGGGAAGGTTTAGGGAATATTCGCTTGGAGTAATGCGACAAAGTGATTTGATTAAAACACATGACTTAAGTGGACTGAAAAAGAAATAGAAAAATAGAAGTGACATGACTTAGGGTTTGTTTTTTCAACTTTTAATATTTGGAAGGCTTAGGGTTTTCATGGTTTTTTGCAAATTGAGTTAGATTCAGACTTGAAAACCTGAAAACTTGACACAGGTAAAGCAAAAAGGAACGAGAGATAGCTGACTAAAAAACACCAGATCATAGAGAAAAGAATAGGGAACTAGGAAAACTGCCAAAAGAAGAAATACAACCAACAGTGGCTCTAATGAGGATTGGCTAAACAAGGTTTATGACAAAGAACCACAAAATCTCTGGTTGCAGACCACCTTTACAACAGAGCAAAACCGTAAAAACAGAAAGGGAAATATGTACAGAACTTACAAACAGAGAAAAGGGAAAGAAAATATGATACATATTTACTTGTGGACTTTGAACTTTTACTCAAAGAAAGGCTTCAAAAATTGCCCATGCACAGGCAACTCGAAAAGATCTCCTTCCATAATTTTCAACAAATATGAGTCTTTGCCAAATTTTTCTGCAATAATGAATGGTCCTAGCCATAAAGACTCAAACTTCTTATGTTTGCCTTTGTCCTTTGCCCTTGCATTCCATTGGAGAACTAAATCATCAATTTGGAACTTTCTCTCAGTAGCCCTCCTGTCAAATAGATATTTCATTTTTTGTTGTAGCTTCGCATTTTCTCTCTGACTATTTCTCCTCATTTCATCTAATTCAATCGACTGCATCATTCTATTTTGCATACTGTCAGAGACATCTAAATGTTCCTCTTGTATGAATTGGCAAATGGGTAATAAATTGTTAATAGGCAATCTCGCTTTTAAACCATATACCAACTCAAAAGGAGATTGACCAGTTGCCTTTTTAAGTGTTACCCTATCAGCCCAAAGAGCTAATCTCAATTTTGTGTGCCAAGTCCTTTTTTTTTGTTCCAGAGTCCTCTTCAATATTTTCAATATGCTTTTATTGCTATACTTAGCTTTTCTATTGGCCTGTGGGTGATATGGGGAAGAATATGATATTGTAATCCCATACCTTTCACAGAAACTTGTCATTTCTTCTGATCTGAAACTCATAGCATTGTCCATTATTAATTTATTGGGCACTCCAAATCTGGTCAAAATATTTTCTAATAGAAACTCAGTAACCACCTTACTTGTTTCTTTCCTTGTGGGGATAGCCTCAATCCATTTAGTAAAGTAATCTGTGGCAACCAAAATCCAACTGTGCCCTGCACTAGAATTTTCTTGAAATTCACCAATAAAATCAATGCCCCATACAACAAAAGGAGCTTCAGCACTCATCGGGTTGAGCAACAGAGCACCTGCAAATTTCAATTTATTGGAGAACCTCTGACATGGTTCACATTTCCATACATGTGTATAAGTATCTTTGAACAAAGTAGGCCAATAATATCCTGCCCTTAAAATCTTATGGGCAGTGGTTTTAGCAGAAAAGTGACCTCCGCATTCTCCCTCATGCATCTCAATTAGAACTTTCT
>MU225039.1:0-29031 GCA_018584345.1 Thuja plicata | reverse complement strand
AGACACTCTTCTATTCATTTCAATATTGACTGCTATTTTATAAGCATCAGTGAGTGTTCTAGGGTTTTTATCTCTCAGAGCATATCCCATCTTGGAATCAAAGGCATTTAAATAGGTTGCTAGACAACCCTCTTCATCTAGCTTTATCTTCTGAAATAGTTTATGCATAGCTCTTTGAGATCTTGTATTAAACTCAGTAACTTCTTCATTGTAATTTTTCTTGATATTATTGAACTCATTCAATAAAAAGCCCTTATTTGTCTTATCTCCATACTGATCTTTAAACAATTCAATCAACTCCTCCATAGAGATAATTGATCCATTAGCAAGACTTCTAAACCATTCTCTTGCATCTTCAACTAAGGACTGAACAAATAATTTCATTAATACATCTTCATGGGTGATATTCAGGTCATCTACAAAGTCAATGAACTTCCTTAAATGTGTTTCACATGAAATCACATTATTACCAACAAATTTTGGGAGCTTTTCTCCTGTATCACCCACATCTTTAGGAAAGGCATTAGGGTATCCAGGGATACCAATGAAATCAAACTGTTTATACCTCTCATTATGGAGTGGTTTCCTTTGAAAACTATCATCTTCTTTAGTCATAGTAGCTTTTCCTCTAGAAGTTGTATTATTCTCTAGTCCAGAATAAGAATACGTTGAAGATTGTAAAAAATCAATCTTTTTCTTCATTTCAATTGTAGCAGCCTCCATTTGGGCTTTTTCAAACATTTTTTCCATGGTTTCTTTTTCAATTCTCAATTTTTCTAATTCAATTTCTAACTTGGACATTTGTTCAACCATTGGCTTCTGAAATTTAAGTTCTTGATCTCTATGTTCACCCATATTTTGTTTACCCTTATTTATTTGCAAAATAGAAGTTTTATGAGTGAATGGTATTTCTTTGTTTTTCTGATGCTTCTCTATTTCCTTCATAGTTTGGTGTTTTGGAAGTATTTTTCTATTGTTATCAAGAGCCATATGATCATTTCTTTTCTTTCTTATTTCTCTTTCCTTTTTCATTTGTTGAACTAGGGCAAGCTGCTTCAAAATAAACTTCTCTTCATTGGCTAGCATATCAGAAGGGGCATCTTCTGAATCTGAACTAGGTGTAGTAATCTCTTCTCTTTCATTTGAAGTAGAAGTGAGTGGGGGTGTGTCTAATACTCTTTCAGTAGCTTCCTCATAGTCTGAAGTATTTCCATCATGAGAGTGCTGAATAGTATTCCTATCATTCCTGATATTTGTTTCTTGACCTTTTAAAGGAATTTCATCCATATCAACCTGATTTTTCTTTTTCCTCCAAGAGGCCCCAACCCTTGAGGATGATGGGATTCCTTCATGTAATACCCTTTCTGGGTCAGTTCTTACTCTTTACCTAGTATTCATTCTGTAAGACATTTACTTGTTTTGCACTAATCACAGAGATGTTCCTTTTCAGAGTCACCACCCAAAAAACTTGGGATGAATACTTATCAATAAGGTACCTCACTAGTAACCTTAAATATATTCCTAAAACAAGTTAAAAACTTTAAAACTGCAAAACACGAGAGACTTCTGAATATTTCAACAAGACTTTGCAATCTCTGATCCCCAGTAGAGTCGCCAATTTGTTAGGGATTTTTCTTGTATGAATCACAGTGCTTGAAATGAATAATTGAACACCATGCCTTCTAATACTGATTCAGAGACAAGAAAAGCCTAATTGCTAAGGAATAGATAAGGTCCTTCTTCATTTTTGAGCTCCACATATACTCAGGCAGGTTTTACCTTTTATGATTGTTGTTTACACAGTATGTTATAGTGTGGACACTGATTTACTATGTACCTTTGTTTTAAACAACTGATAAATCACTTTGCAAATGACCAAGCATAACCAGATTCAAAATTTAACCATACAAACCATGATCTTAAATATAGCAAAAATCAGTGATACAAGGATTTTCATCCTTCTTCCTTTTATTGTAGGAGGGATAACCTAGTGATTCATTCTCTAAAGAATCAATAAGGTGGAGACTGTCCTGCTGACATGAGTCCTTATTAAGTTCAGTTTGTTTGTTTTTAGTAACAAGAGTATTTTGATTAAATTGGTTTTGATACCTTGAAATGACTTGGATGATAATGGGTTATCAGACCAATTTGTGGACCAGTGCCTATCCTTTGGGTTACATAGTCAATAAACTAAGATTTCATAGAAACAAAATATAGTAAGTTGCCTTACAACCCACATGAAATTTAGATAAGTTGCCTTACAAATTACCTTGTTACCTCTAAATGATTGTATCAAATCCTTAAAAAACCAGTATGCTCCCTGAAACTACTAACAAAACTTAGTTCTTTCCTTAAAATAAACTTGCAAGCAATTAGATGGTTACCTAATAACTAAAATGCTTCAGAATGCCTTGCAAACTTAAACATAAAAGAGAATACACAGAGAATAAAGAGACATCAATTGAAGAGAGTAAAATTGCACCGTATTTTATTTATATGATCCAGCTTCCATAAATGAAAGATTTTGCAACCTCAAAAGATAGACAGAAGTTCAGAACATCTGAATTCTACAATATATTTTTTCTCTTCTCCAAAAAATGTGAACCTCAAAGACGCTTTACAAATATAACTCTCTTGCTATATATAGGTTTATGACCATCTTGGAATCCCTTGATATTTAGGATGCAACAAGCTTCAGATGGTCATAGAAAACCTAACCCAAAAGTTACAAGAGAGACAAAAAGAAAGTGAGAGAAGAAGCGATGGAATGACCAAGTCAAAAAGATAGAAACAGATATTCTTTATTCTTCTCCCGATCTAGCGACTTGATCTGATAGTGTACATAGTAGATGGCAGCAGTTATGTCGAGTCTCGATGACCGTGCTCTCAGATTTACCTACATTCTCCTTTTGCAATAACTGTTCTCTTTGTCTACAATGGTGAAGTACCAAGTAGTCATCCTTACTCATCGTCCAAAATTTCTTCCTCTACTGCTGGCTTCTTCTTCTTGGGTGTAGTCATCACCTCCCATGCTTTTACTTCATCATCCGATGACCACTTAAAGTCTTGAGTACTCTGTACTTGCACCTTTTGTCTGTCCCATCTAGCATCAATGACATTCTTGACATCTAGCAGGAATTTGTTGATGTTAGTTTCTGCTTTGAAAGCTTCATCCAATATTTTATTGAATCCTTCTATATCAACATCTTCTCCCAAGAGAAATGCCTCATCACCAGGCATCTTGTTGTCAAATTCATTCTTCCAGGCATCTACAGCTTTTACTTGATCATCATCTCCCCTTAAGGAAGGAATAAACTTATTAAAATCATTTGAAAAGAGGCTCAACTTAACCTCTATCTGGTTTAATTTTCCTTTAAAGAATGAGAGAGCAATATTGACTCTTTTGATCTCATCCTCAACTTCAGTTACTATTTCAGGAAAATTTGGTCTTATGGCTTGTAAAGATGATAACTTTTCAAATAACTTTACCCTAGCAGACCATTTAGTAAAGTAAGGGTTTATAATGGCAAGATACCCCATTACCTCAGTATGCAAAGCTGGCAATTTATTGTATGCATTGAGTACAACATCAATTTTATCCTTTAGAATCTCAATTCTATGTTGTCGTATACCCTTCAATGCTTTCAAAGCAATTGCATTTCCCTTTTCATTAGTGGTGGTTGTGCAGGTACATATACCACCTTAGGCTTTGTTTCCAATTCTTGCATTAATTTCTTTATCATCTGATCCCGCTGGTGCAATTGTATGTGGCACATCTCCCTATCCTTAGACAATGCACTTGTCTCTTCTAACAATGTACTACAGCTTTCAGACAATTGTTTAGTCTTGTCTTCATTCAAGTGAGCCCAATGTGTCGTAATTTGGGATATCTCCAAATCTCCTGTATTCTGTATAGACGAGACCATTTGATTGCCCACCATATTTTCTTGAATATTTACCAGTTGCGGCTTTTGGTCTTTTGCGCTCAAGCTCCACATTGCAAAAGCTTGGGATTTTGGACTATACCCAAATCCTTTTATTACATCTCCCATATGGACCTCACTAGCCATCTTAAGATCTGGCTATTTTTTGATTTGGTCAATGATGAAGGCAGATGCCAAATCCCATCCCTTAGCCAACAGTATTCCACTACCTAGAACCATCTTCCTCAGGGATAAATTTAAGAAACCCCCCTCTAGAAAAATATATAAAATCCTGCTAAATCTTTCATTTTATTTTTAAAAAAATTAATTCCTATTGGCGAATCTCTCAATTTTTTGGGAAAACAAATTATTTTTATTGGCGAATATTTTTTAATCACAAATTTTTTGTATAAAATATTGGCGAATCTCAAGCAATAACCAATATTTCATTAATGACCATGGAAAATAATTATATATAAAGAAAAAATAGTTCTTATAGAAAATTATTAGGCTAACTATGAAAATATTTGATGGGTTTTAGGGAACTCTATAGTATCTAGTTGCTACGATTTATTTAAAATATAATCAAATAATCCTCATTGTATTGTGTGAGATAAATGTATCATTATTTTTATTATTATAATATGACCCAAAATTTATTCAATGTCATTGATTTATCAATAATCCAAAGGAAATCTTAGCCCCCATAAGCATCACAAATAAGATAGTAACATTTTTGCCTCATGGAATAAAATGAAGATCACTAGATTGAATTTTAAATCAATAATGACAACTAATATTGGTGACACAATCCTACTATAACTAATAGTTATGATATATTATTGGTGAATTAATTTAGATTTATATAATAACTAATAAAATTTAGGTGAATTGAATCTAACCATCTATCAAATATCAGGCGAATCTTTGAGTTCAAATTTTTAATAAAATAAATTATTTGGCGATTTGAATATTTCTAAAATAAAATTTTGTAAAAATTTGGCGATTTAGGTCACCTTAAATCTTGAATTATTAGCCAAATTTGGATTCTCAAATTTCAAAAATTAGCCAATTGGTGAATATTAGCCACTAAAAAAATCACTGATCTTCCTGGCTTCCTCGGGTGAAATATCCTCACTCTCTGGATCATAAGACTATAAAGCCACTAGAGCTTCATTTGTTATTGTCTCTTTTCCATCCACTGTCAATTGGGATCTGATCTGCTCTATCTTATGCCATCTTAAGAAGTCTATAAACTCCTCTATTTTAACAAAGTTGTCATCATTTAAAAATTTTTGTTGATGAAGCAATATTTCATCAACACAAGCCTTAAGTGGCAACTCAACATTGTCATCTAGGTCAGGCTGTTGCTTCTTGCCTTCCCTGATTGCCTTTCTTAGGTTATGATCATATAACCTACTGCCAGGTACTAAGGCCTTAGCCTTATCCTTTTTCTTACTTTGTCCTTCCACTGAAGGCTGCCCTACTTCCAATTTCTGCCTCTTTGAAGCAGGTTCCTCTACATCATCTGGTTGGGTAGCAATTTTCAAATCTATAATGTGACCCTCTGCTCCTTGCAACTGCGGTATTTCAGCTATATCCTACTGTGATGCTTGCTATGGTGAAGGATACATAGTAGGACGTGCATAATCACTATCACTACCACTATCATATTCAGACTCCGAATGATCAGGTGTCTGAGAACCTTTCTTGTCAAGAACTGTATCCAATTGCTCTATAAGCACATAATAGTTGTCTATCATGGCTTTAATCCTGTCAAAATATGGGAGGTCAGGGTAAAAAACCCCGAAAGACAACCCATTTCTCTTTATTTGCTTCTCAAGTTTTAGTAACTCTTGGATTCTCAGTCTTCTTGTATGGATATCATCTTCATCTAAGATGTTCCTTGTTGCATCTTCTTCTATGCACTCACAGTGGACATTTGTATTGGAGATTGTAGGTGTATACAATTTCCTAACCCCTTCCATGAAGCCCTCTGGATCAATGTATCTATAAGGGGCTTCCCCCATCCTATATTTTTCCAAGCATTGACCTACTGCATCAATGGCACCCTTGCCAATTGTAAAGTTGAAAATCTTGAATTGCCTAGGGGTTATAGTCCCCTTCTTGTGCGGTACAAAGTGCTCATTATCTGTTAACAACAACTGCCATATGAATTCCATTGTAGCCACTCTTGCAGGCACATAATATGGTAATAAATGAGGTGGGTGAATACATCCATATACCCTGATGACTGTGTAATTTTCTTCCATAAAGAAGTCACCCCAATTGTGCTTTCTAGGCTAGCTATCTGTATAATCACAGGGCCTAAGCAGTTGTATAACCTTTAATGGGATTCTTGTTCTGCTTGTTCCCAAACTTTGCACCATCGGATACACAATCCAATTCTGAAAGGCACAATATTCACACTCCCTAGAAGTGTAATTCTAAACCCTCACCCAAAATTGTATAGGATTTGGTTCTGATTGGCAGAATCTCTAAGGAGTTAAATTATTAACATCCATGATGACAAAATTGAAATACAAAAGGAGATGCATAAGAACTGAGTAATGCAAAAATTTGGGCTCCTTCTCCTTTGGGTTCTTCATTCTCTTCTGGGTTGCAATGAAACCCTCATGCATTTCATCTATGATGTGCTGAATATAGTCATAACTGGTGTTGGAATGGACCTCTTGTAATTCTAGCACCATCATCAGAATGCCAGCATTGATTTTCTCTGCATCACCATCTATTCCCAACACTCTACATATGGCATATGCAGCATACTTGATATAAAAGTGTAGATCCTTGTAATAATATGGGCATTTCCCGGACATAGGATCTAAATACTTTTTCACTTTTTTTAACATATGTTTTTCCAACTGGCCCCTAGCAATCCTAGGCTTTTTAGTATACCTCTATTTTTTCTTTGTCATGTCAATTTTGATAGACATGGTGCTGAATAAGCCGAAGGCTTGCATTAATGAATTTCTATTCAAAATTAATAGGGCAGTGCCATCATCCCTCCTAATGGTTTTAGACAAAACATCATAGTGATTGGCTAGGTCTAAGAACAGGTCTACATCTAGGAAGACATCAGGAACAAGAAACCTGGCCAAACCACAGGTCCAAGGGTTTGATACTGGGATGGGCTTATCAGAATTCTTATAAAAATAATTGAAGAGGGAAAAACCTATTGTTCCTGGAGTCACAGCATCTGAAATTTCTTTATACTCATCAATGAGGACATTAGAATTAGCCTTCTTGTTCTGTGTTGAACCAGGCAGGAGATGGAGGAATTCATCAGAAAAACTCGCCTTTCCCTTTTTCTCTTCCTCACTTCCTCAACTTGTCGAAGCAACACTAACAGCCCTGCTCATACTTGCAATACCTTGAATATCCTACTCCTTACAGATACTAAAGAAAATTAATCTCTGAGATTGGCTGACCGTTCTGTGCACAATTTTTTGAAATTCAGAACCTTTTGATCAACACTAAAAACACTGTAAACTAAGAAAAATATCTGTTCTCTCTGAAAACTTAACAACTTGGACTCTGAAATCTGAAAGCACAGTGAATGAAAATGAATGCACCATCAAATCCTTATAGCCATCATTCAAAGTACGCAGCTCATAATTTGGTAACATCAGTTCTATCTTTAATTCGACATACTATGAACTTGAATGAAAACCTAGCCGTAGTTCCATGAGCTTGACAGGAAATCAAATTTTAAAAGTGAATTCTCGGAAAAAATTTACAACATTCAAAAGAGCTAACATGTCACACTATGATTTGCTAACTGTCTTACATCTCAGCTACTCTTTTTGCACAAAAATCAAAATACAAGCCTGTGATTGGTTACCGAATGATTCATGTTGTCACATCAAAAATTGCCACCATTTTTAGATTTTGGGATCAGGAAACTATGTGACTGCATATAATCTCTCAGTCATGGACCTCAGTCACTAACCCATAGTTTATCTCAAGACATTGCGACAATACACTTTCTTTCCTTTGGCTAACCCAAGTCACCATCTGGCAATCACGCGACCCTTTAGAAATCATAGTCGCGCATAGTTAACACTAACTCATTAATTTTTTTGAGACCTTGCGACTAACGTTACCTTTAACCCTTCACATTTATCTTCTAGTCATCAAATGTTTTCATTTCATCTCAAGACTATGCGACAATCCAAGTCGCCCGATCGCGGAATATAATACCTGAGTGTTAAATTTTATCATGATAAGTTAAATGTGCCCCTTTTTCTAATCTGACGACTGTGTGACAAACCTTAATCGCCAAGTCAGGAGGAATTTTCCCTTTGGGAACTTTTGTTCTAAGACATCGTGACCACCTTTAGATCTCTTGATCTCTTTATCCGACAGCCGTTGCATAATCGCCATAAAATACTTTATACCCTTAAATCTTTCTCAAACATCACGACAAAAGGAAAAGCACCTAGTCTCGTAGTCGCTGAGTCCATTTTCTCCTTCTGGCGACCATGTGATAAAACTTTAATATCCACTCGCTTTATGACACATGTCACAAATTCACTTGTTGACTTACTACATAATAGAAAACTGAGTCATCATTTTGTTCCTGCGACAACCCAACTACGCTTTACTCTAAACCTCAGACGGTCGGTCGCGAAGTCTCGGTTAAAATATCTTAACCGCCGTTCCTTCTCGAGACTACTCGACTGAAGGCTTTGCCTTACTTTTAAACTTGGATCCTCTTAGCGATAACGCAATATGAGGTAATCGCAAAGTCTGAAGACATTTCAGTAACTGTTGAGAAATTCTTGCGATTACCCGACTAATCAGTGGGTCCCCTCTGCATAATGATTTATTACAAAGTTATCTTGCGACCACACGACATGAAAAAATCGTGGAGTCTCGTAATGCCAAAGGAATATACTGAATTTAAACGAGACCACGCAACAAAAGAAAATCGCCAAGTCGGGAAGGTTTAGAGAATATTCGCTTGGAGTAACGCGACAAAGTGATTTGATTAAAACACATGACTTAAGTGGACTGAAAAAGCAATAGCAAAACAGAAGCGACATGACTTAGGGTTTGTTTTTTCAACTTTTAATATTTGGAAGGCTTAGGGTTTTCAGGGTTTTTTGCAAATTGAGTTAGATTCAGACTTGAAAACCTAAAAACTTGACACAGGTAAAGCAAAAAGGAACGAGAGATAGCTGACTCAAAAACACCAGGTCACAGAGAAAAGAACTGGGAACCAGGAAAACTGCCAAAACAAGAAATACAACCAACACACCCATCTTTAATTCAAATGGAATTTTTCATTTAGGTTCTATGGAAACAACCAATGATCATATAAGATATAATCATCATATAAGATGCTATTAATATTATATATATAAAGAAAATATAACATGGTATTTAAGACTAATTAATATAATTAATAGCAAGATTGGATGGAATATGGTTAGATAAGCTCATTAGAATATTAAGATAAGTCACATAACAAGGAGGTGAGTGGACGAAGAAGAGGCTTAAGTATATAAACTAGTCATCTAATTTTATAGGTTAATTATGTTAATAGTCTTATTTTCTATAAATGAGTTTATTGATTATTACGTAAGTTTCTTTTATTAAACTTTAAAATGATTTTTCCATCTACAATTAGAGTAATTTTATATTAATAAAACATTTATGAAAACCCAAAAGAATATAGTCATATTTTATTAAAAAGCTTTGGTGTCATCTCTTTTATAATATAACTAAAACATTTAATTACATTAAATCTACATATTAATTATTTTTATCAATTCCAACATTTTTTTATATACATTAACCTAGAGAAGGGTTTCATAACTTCCCTTTAGGGGATCATAAATTTATTTTAGTGTTCAGTGTTTCTGTTGGAAAGATTGCCATAATGTAGACAATTGTTATTTTGTCATTGATGTCAAACCTTAACTGGTGAGACTATTATTGTATGTTTGAGTACCTTATCCATTGATTAATGAATATTTGAAAGAATGAGATTACAAGAAGACCAAGGAAATGGTTGAGTTATGAGTATACACTAGGGTACTTGATCATTTGGCACTTTGGTAAAGTGATACATTGTTTATCTATCACTGACAGTTCACTGGAAGGTCGATGTCGAGAAAATCAAAGTCGATGTCGAGCAAAGTGAAAGGTGATGCCAAGCAAAGCAAAGACGATGTCGATCACCAATGAAGTGTCGAGGGAGACAGAGGAAGCCGAGCAATAGTATTTTGTTAATTGATGAGATTTGAGATTTATGGCCGACATAGTTGATTTTATTGCGATATGCATTGTTAATTAAGATTGGTCCACATTCATTTAATGCACGGGAAACCATTATTAGCGCATGGATTCAAGGTTTAATTAATGACTGTATTGAAGAAATAAATTAAATGTAATGATGGAAAAATACGTAGGATCTAACCTAACCTAAGATCTACGATCTTGATTAAGAGAAAAAAGATTTATCTGACCTAGATGAAGAGGTATATTATAACCTACTGTGGTTATTGTCTTAGTATCCAAGGGAGGAGAAGGTTGAATGCAAAGTATTGCATGGTTAATTGACTGATTGGTAAAGACCTAGTAGAGAAGGATGAGTAGAGAAGCGAAGTGATTGCTTGATGGATTTCCAAGCAGATCTGAAGTTTGAGATGAAAATGGAGGCCACTCATTGAATTAGCATTAGAGCTGAAACTAGATCTGGATTTGCAAAATAAGTTGTATGTATCAGATCACACTTGCCGATTACTTTCTAACCATTGTGTCAGTTCAACTCCTTTAACCAGGTTGACCTAACATTCATTTTTCAAATCCTTTGAACAAGGTGACATTCAGATTGGAATGTTCTAATTCCTCTAACAAGGCCATGCCTGATAGGATGATTAAATCCTTTAACCAGGTCACATTTGACAGTGTGTTTTGTAACCTTTAACAGGGTTGGCTCCTAACAAGGCATCACTTCAGAAGAGTGAAATTTTGGTAGCGTGTTACTGGTGGTTTTTCCCATATTGGGTTTCCATGTTAAATCATGGTGTCAAAATGTGTGAATGTTATTGTTGTGTTTTACTGCTAAGTTTCAACAAGCTTATTTCATTAGTACAGTAAACTGCACAGTTTTGTTGTTTATTACTGTGGAGCAGATCTGAGTTGTTGAAGTTGGCTTAAAGTTTTATATGGGAACATCTTGACCTAAGGATAACTAATTAACCCCCCCTCTCATTTATTATGAATTCATCCTAACAATTGGTATCAGAGCGCTTGTTCTCTTGAATAAGTTTGAAGGTACTTGGAGATAAAGATCAAGATGTATAAAAGGGATGGACCGAAGATTAAGAAGGTAAACTTTCCTGCATGGAAAAGTTTGATGAAACTTCACTTGGCTAGTATTGGTGATTCTGATAAATGACATATTGAAACATAATATGTAGCCCCTACTGGAGTTCTAAATGTTGCACAATTAAGAGAAAAGCATGAACATAATCAAGCAATGCATGTACTTGCATTATCTCTCAACTATCATGAATTTGAGGACATCAAAGATTGTACAAGTGCAAAGTAGATGTGGGATGCCCTTGCAACCATTTATGGAGGTGATACGAATATACTAAGAGCCAAATCTTAAAGCTTGAAAGGTAAGTTTGATGATTTAAAAATGCAAGAAGGAGAAAATATAGTGTAATAGTATGATAGGATAAAGGAAGTTGTAAATGCTATTAGAGGAGCTAAGGGAACCATTGATGATGACACTATCTTGAGCAAGGTGCTGAGAACACTTCTTCCTATTTATGTTATTAGAGTATATACAATTCAAGAACTGAGATGTACTCCTAATAACAATTTGACTCTGGAAATTTTGGTAGGCAGAATTACTGCATTTGAGATGTCAAATTTTGACAACTATACTCCACAAGTTGTGGAGTCTACATTTAAGTCATAGATGGTCATCAAAAAATAAAGGAAAGGAAAGAAATGTGTGGATAGTGACAGTGAAACCTCAGATGATGATCTAGAAGAGCTTGAGGCACTTATTGAAAGGAGACTAGCTAGAGGAAAAGGAAAATTCAAAGGTAAACTTCCTATTATTTGTTTTTCTTGTAAATTTTTTTGTCATATTACTGCTAAATGTCCTGACAAGGATGAGAAAGATGAAAGAAGAGACAACAAGTACAAAGATAGAAAGGATGATTGAGACTACAGAAATTACAAGGATTACAAAGATAAAGGTAAGAAATCTTGTTATATAAATGAAGAAGCTTCTGACAGAGAATCTGATAAATTTGATGAAAATGATATAGAAGTTGTGTATGTTGCAATGAAAGATGATTTTGATGATGATGAGAAAACTGCACTAATTTCTTATATGAGTAAAGGTGATCATTGGATTATTGATAGTGGTTGTTCACATCACATGACTAGTGATAAGGACAAATTTGAAACCTTAGATCAATTTAAAGGTGGATATGTTAAGTTGGATAATGATACACCTTGTAGAGTTAAAGGGAAAGGATCAATTCAATTGACTAGCAAGATTAGATGTGATGATGTATACTGGGTTGATGATCTTAAGTATAATTTGTTGCATTTTTCACAGCTGAACACTTCTGGTTACAGAGTTGAATTCCATCACAGGAAAGAAAAGATATATGATGCCAATGGAGAATTAGTTGGAGGTGGTGAGAAAACAAAAGGTATCTTGTTCTATCTAGATTTAGCTGAAGAGACATGCATGTTTGCACAATATAATGATGTTTGGTTATATGGCATAAGAGGCTATGTCAGGTTAACTTTGATAACTTGGTAAGCATAAGTAGATTGAAAAAGGTTAGAGGGATGCCTAGGTTAAAGAAACCTGAGAATGCAATGTGTAAGCAATGTCAATTGGGAAAAATGACTAAATCTAGTTTTAAGAGTAAAACTCATGCTTCTGAGAATATTTTGGAATTGGTTCATACTGACCTTTGTGGACCTATTGGTGAGAAAAGTCACTATGGAGAAAAATATTTTATTCTATTTATAGATGACTACTTTAGGATGATGACGGTTATGTTTCTCAAAGAAAAATCTGATGCATTTCAGTTATTTAAATGGTAGTTGGAAAATTTTGAAAAGGAAACAGGTAAGAGTCTAAAATGTCTGAGATCTAACAGAGGAGGTGAGTTCATTTCTAATGAGCTTAATAGGTTCTGCAATGACCTAGGGATCAAAAGATAGATGTTAGCACCTAGGACACCACCATAGAATGGTATAGCAGAAAGAAGAAATTGATCTATCATCGATTGTGTCAGAACATTAATGATGGAGAAAAATGTTGCACAAAATTATTGGAGAGAAGTTGTGAGTATAGCTGTTTATACCTTGAATAGAGTACAAGTCAAGAAAGGTACAAATACTAGAACCTTATGAGCTATGGTATGGACATGCACCTACTGTAAGCAATTTTAAAGTCTTTAGGAGTAGATGGTTTATACTGAAGGATAATAGAAATGGTAAACTTGATTCTAAAGGAGAAGAAGGTATATTTCTTGGATATTCTACTAAGAGTAAGGCATACAAATGTTTGAATTCTAACACTAAAAAAATTATGGAAAGTGCAAATGTTAGAATTGATGAATATGCAGAAAGAAATGAAGCTGAAAGCATGATTGAGCCTAAAATTTACAGATCATTCACTTATCCTGAAGAGGAGGATTCTAACGAAACTGAAAATGAAGTTGCTAAGCAACAGTCTACACTTTCTGAGACATAGAATGAAATTTTTGGGCAACAGGAGATGACTACCGAGCTATCTGATGGAGATGTTGAGTCATAGTTTCACCTTGAATTAAACTTGAATGATCAAACTAAAGCTGAGAAAGAGCCTACTTTGGAAAAATATGTAAGAAGGCACCATAAACCTGATCAAATCATAGGAGCAAAGGATTCTACAGTTATAACAAGAGGAAAATTAAGAGCAGACACATGTTTTCTATGTGATTTTGAGCCTAAGACAGTAAAAGATTCTTTGGACAATGAAGACTGGATTCAAGCCATGAAAGAAGAGATAGACCAGATTGAAAAGAACAAGACATGGACACTAGTACTGAGACCTGACAACAAAAATGTAATTGCTACAAAGTGGGTATTCAGAAACAAGATGAATCAAAATGGAGAGGTGGCAAGGAATAAAGAAAGAATGGTATGCAAAGGGTATGCACAAGAGGAAAGAATTGACTATGGAGAGACATTCGCCCCAGTTGCAAGATTGGAGAGTGTAAGAACTCTACTTGCATATGTAGCCTACAAAGGATTTAAAGTCTATCAAATGGATGTGAAGTCAGCATTTCTAAATGGGATATTAGAAGAGGAAGTATATATTGAACAAGCTGATGGATTTGTTGACCCAAGTAAGAGGAACATGGTTTGAAAACTGCAAAAGGCATTATATGGACTGAAATAAGCACCCAAAGCATGGTATGAAAGATTGCACAATTATCTGATGAAGATTTGATTTGCAAGAACAAATGACAAAAACAATCTGTATTTGAAAACAAAGTAGGCTAAAGGAATTTTATTAGCTGAATTTTTTGTTGACGACATCATAATCAGTGGACAAGATATGATATGTAAAGAATTTTTCAAAAGAGATGCAAACTAAATTTGAAATGTCTATGTTTGGTGAGATAAAATTATTTGTTGGTTTACAAATACATCAAATGAAGAATGGTATCCATATTACTCAATAAAAATATGTCAAGGAGAAACTGAAATTTTTTTGTATGGAAGATTCAAAACCAGTGAGTACACCCATGGCTACTAGACAGAAGTTGAAAAAGAATGATGATACAAAAGAGGTAAATCAAACACTATACAAATCAATGATTGGTAAGCTACAATATTTTGTACATAGTAGACCTAAAATTGCATTAGAAATTGGAATTGTTGCTAGATTTTCTACTAATCCAAAAGAGACACATATAATGGCAGTGAAAGAATTTCGAGATATTTGAAAGGTACAGAAGACTATGGCCTATACTACAAAAGGAATGACAAGTTTGAACTCAGAGTCTATACTGATTCAGATTGGGCTGGTAATGTTGATGATAGAAAAAGCACCACAGGAGGAGCATTTATTTTGGGAAAAGATTAGTTTCCTGGACAAGCAAGAAACAAAATTGCACCTCACAATCTACAGCTGAAGCTGAGTATGTGGAAGTAGCAGTTAATTGTTCAAACATTGTGTGGTTGAAGATACTACTGAAAGGTATGAAGGAGGATATCAAAGAACCAGTTGTCATATATTGTGATAACATGAGTTCCATTAATATTTCTAAAAATCATGTAATGCACTCTAAGACAAAACATATAGCTATCAAGTATCATTACTTGAGGGAGCTATTTCAAAAGAAGGAAGTGAGACTGGAATATGTGAACACTAAGGAAAGGTTGGAAGACATATTTACAAAAGAATTAACCAAGGATGCTCATGAGTATCTAAGAGGTAAATTGGGGGTGATTCCCCTAGGAGAGGCTAACTAGTGTTGAATGGTACTGTTGCATCAAATGTTTTAATCAGAACACTTGACACATTGATGCACAGTAGGTCACATTTTTTAGGATGCTGCCTAAAAATTGTGAAGTAGAAGACAAGAACAGAAAACAAGATCAGTCATACACAAATATGATAGGAACAACATGATACAAATATTAGAATAGAAGAATATACATAATGAAGATGTCAACATCTTTGGCATTCTTGTCAAAGAGGGAGATTTATTACTAAAACAATAGATACAAGGGAGATATTACTGAAAGAGGGAGCTGAACAGTAACATAAAACATTTTAGTGTGATTATAGACATAGAGGGAGTTAGAATGAAGCTAAAGACATTAATGAAGATTTGTTCATATCTGGCACACACGCACTTTTTAGATTGTATGGTAACTTTGGTTGGAAATTATTGTTGTATAGTTTGGTGTTGCCATCAATGCCAAAGAGAGATTGTTGGAAAGATTGCTATGATGTAGACAATTGTTATTTTATCATTCATGTCAAATATTAACTAGTGAGACTATTGTTGTATGTTTGAGTACCTTATCCATTGATTGATGAAGATTTGAAAGAGTGAGATAACAAGAAGACCAAGGAAATGGTTGAGTTATGAGTATATACTAGGGTACTTGATCATTTCGCACCTTGGAAAAGTGATACATTGTTTATCTATCACTAAATGTTCACTGGAAGGTTGATGCTGAGAAAAGTAAAGTTGATGCCAAGAAAAGTGATAGGTGATGCCGAGAAAAGAAAATATGGTGCTAAGTGCCAGTCAAATGCTGAGGGAGACGGAGGAAGCCGAGCAGCAGTATTTTGTTAATTGATGAGATTTGAGATCTATGGCTGACATAGTTGATTTTATTGGGATATGCATTGTTAATTAATTTTGGTCCACACTCATTTAATGCATGGGAAACCATTATTAGTAGATGGATTCAAGGTTTAATTAATGAGTGTATTGGAGAAATAAATGAAATGTAATGATGGAAAGATCCGTTAGATCTGACCTAACCTAAGATCTATGATCTTGATTAAGTGGAAAAAGATTTATCTGACCTAGATGAAGATGTATATTATAACCTACTATGGTTATTGTCTTAGTATCCAAGGGAGGAGAAGGTTGAATGCAAAGTATTGCATGGTTAATTGACTGATTGGTAAAGACCTACCAGAGAAGGCTGAGCAAAGAAGTGAAGTGATAGCTTGATGGATTTCCAAGAAGATCTGAATTTTGAGATGAAAATGGAGGCCACTCAATGAATTAGCATTAGAGCTAAAATTGGATCTAGATTTGAAAAATAAGTTGTATGTATCAGATCATACGTGTTGATTACTTTCTAACCATTGTATTAGTTTAAATCCTTTAACCAGGTTGACCTAACAGTCATTGTACAAATCCTTTGAACAAGGTGACATTCAGATTGGAATGTTCTAAGTCCTCTAACAAGGCCACTCCTGACAGGGTTATTAAATCCTTTAACCAGGTCACATTTGACAGTGTGTTTTATAACCTTTAATAAGGTTGGCTCCTAACAAGGCATCACTTCAGAAGATTGAAATTTTGGTAGCATGTTATTGGTTGTTTTTCCCATATTGTGTTTCCATGTTAAATCATGGCGTCAAAATATGTGAATGTTATTGTTGTGTTTTATTGTTAAGTTTCTACAAGCTTATTTCATTAGTACAGTAAACTACACACTTTTTTTGTTTATTACTGTTGAGAAGATCTGAGTTGTTGAAGTTGGTTTAAAGTTTTATATGGGCACATCTGGACCTGAGGATAACTGATTCACCCCCCTCTTAGTTATTCTGAATTCATCCTAATGGTTTCTTCATTGCTATTAAATATCAAAGAAGCACAATACAAAATAAGTATTACTGAAAGAGTTTGAATATGGTCACATGGCCAGCCCCACAACCCATCTACTGACAAACATGCTAATTACCCAATGCATTAAAAGAAGTGCAAACCCAATAGCTAGTCTAGTAAGTGCCTCATATACAAGTTAAAGAGATTGGTACATATTATAGGATATATAAATAGTACCAGATATACAATTTGATTAGACATCAATTAATAGATCAAAAATAGAAAAGATATGTCATGGATAGGCTATAACATTCATGCCTCCCTCATCCAAGCCATCTACTTGAGGGGTCCATCTTGTTGATAATTGATGCTACAACTCCTAAAAACAAGGATTTATTGGATAGTTAGTTTGTTAAGGTTTTTCAGGTTTAGTTTTTTTTAGTTCTATTTAGATAGATATTTTTATTGCAAAATAAATCATGTCTATCATGCAAGGTTGTATTTTATAGATAAGTCTTCTTTATTCAATAAAGTATGTTTTTATCCATTTTTTTTTAGTTTTTAGTATTTTGTTTTTAGAGCTGGGTTTTGAATACATATGTAGCCACTGTTTTGTTTTTCAAGATGCCTTTGAAATTTGTAAAACTTTAATAAAAATATGGAATATTTTTCTCTCTATACATAGTTGATGTTTTATATTTTTTATTATTATTATAGAACATCTATTAGAGATTTTACATTTGGTATTAGATCTAAAGGATCATGGAAAGTAATTTTCCAATCCCAGAATTTAATGGGACTAATTATGGATATTGGGAAAAAAATTGAGGACTTTTTTTAGAGGAATAGATTTTTGGGATATTGTAGAATCAGGGTATGAGGAGTCTGATGATTGGGATGATCTTCAAGATAATGAAAAAATGATTAAGAAGGAAGCTGAGAGGATAAATGTAATGGCTTTATATCACATTTAGATGGCTCTTGATAGGAGCTTGTTTCCTTGAATTGTATATGCAAAGACAACTAAGAAGGCTTGGAAGACTCTAAAAGATGCTTACCATGGTAATGATCAAATCAAGGTTGTAAAGTTACAAACCTTGAAATGGGTGTTTAAAATTTTGAAAATGCAAGAAACTGGGAATTTGGGGGATTATTGTTTAAGCATAAAATATGTAGTTAATAAATTGGCCACTTTGGGCGAAAGTATGGAGCAAGAAGTTTTTGTAAAAAATGTATTGTGATCTTTAACACAAAGATGGAACAATGTTGTAATCGTCATTGAAGAGAGAAAATATTTTTTGACTTTTGAGTATGATCAGCTTGTTGGGTTTCTCATGTCACATGAGGATAGATTAAGGAATTCTTCTATAGATATCAATGAGAAAGATTTTTCTTCTCAAATGTAAATTTAAAGGAATGAAGGTACAACTACCATCTCTAAAATCAATAAAGGTTAAGGAAAAGATGAACATAATAATCATATTCATAGTTAGAAATGTAATTAGAATTCTTCAAGAGGAAATAAAATAAGAAGAGGTGGTTATGGGGAATGAGGCAGGGGTAGATTTGATAAAAGGATTATTGAGTACTATTATTGTAATAAGTATGGATATTTTGAGAAAGAATGCAGATTGAAATTAGGTAATGACAATAAGAATGCTAATTATGCTCAACAAAATCAAGAGCCTTCCTTAAGTAATTTAGTTTTGGTTTTTGGAAAAGTTGAAAATGATGTTAATCATGTTTGGTATTTGGATTCGAGGTATTTTAACAACATGTCTAGCTAAAAAGAGTTGGTTTCTAATCTTGATGATGGTTTTAAATAAAATATTATCCTTGGTAATAACAACAAATTGGAGGTTGCAGCAAAATGAGCCATGGATGTCTATAAAAAAAAGAAGGTATGAAAAGTGTTCAAGATATTTACTATACCCCAAAGTTGAAGCATAACTTATTAAGTGTTGGGCATCTATGCAAAAATAATTATGGAGTGACATTTGGAAATAAGTAATTCATGATTTATGATAAAAATTATGGTATTAGAATGGTTACAGTTGTGCCTATATCAAAGAATAGGATGTTCCCCTTGAATTTTGGTGAGAAAAGTAATCATCTTGTGAATATGGCTTATGAGGACAAAAGTTGGTTGCAGCATCTCATGTACGGGCCTTTAAATTTTAATAGTTTGAAACTTCTTACATCACAAGCTTTATTTCTTGGATTTCTTAAAGTTGAAGAGAATAAAGAGATTTGTAAAGGATGCGCAAAAGGAAATAATGCAAGGGAGACATATCCTAAAGGCAATGCATGGAGTTCCCATCACCCACTTCATCTTATTCATCTAGATATATGTGGTCCTATGCAAACAAAGAGTTTGGGTAAGTCATTATATTTTACCAATTTTATTAATGATTACTCACACATGTGTGTTGGGTCTATTTTTTCAATTCCAAGGATGAATCCCTTGATACATTCAAGAGGTTTAAGGCCCGTGTAGAGAATGAAAAAAGATGCAAAATCAAATTTTTAAGGATTGGTCGTGGAGGAGAATATTCCTCAAGGAATATTTAAAATGTTTGTGAAATGAATGGAATCAAAAGGAATCTCAGCACTGCTTATACACCTCAATAGAATGGTGTGGATGAAAGGAAGAACTGTACTACAGTAGAATGGAAAGAAGCATGTTATAGGTCCCATGCATTTGAGAAATTTTCATTGTGGAGATAAAATTACTACAATGATGTGTATATTCTTAACATGAGTCCTACAAGTACACTTGACAAAATGACTCCATATGAAGCATGGTATGAGAAGAGGCCCAATGTTAATCATTTTAAAGTCTTTGGTTGTTTATCATATGTCCATGTATCTAATCAAAATAGACAAAAGTTAGATGCAAAGAGTGAGTCTTCTTTTTTTGTTTGTTATAGTGAGGAGAGTAAAGCATATAAATTGTATAATCCTCTCACTAATAAGATTATTATGTCAAAAGATGTGATTATTGATGAAGGGGGTGTATGGTCATCAAAAAGGCCATTTTGATTCAACAAAATATATTTTGCATGATGATATTATTAATGATATTAATCATGAGAAGACCCCTCATGTTTCTATTTTAAGTTATTCAAATCCACCAATCAACCCTTCATCTACTTCTTCAATTCCAGGTATAAGTCTAGTTTCAATTACAATGTATATAGGGAAGATGAACAGGATGAGTGATATTTATCAAAGGTCTATGAATCATGCACATAAAGAAATCTAAGAGGTGAGACAAATAATTTTTCCTTATCCACCAAGGCTAATTTTGAACCATCATATTTTGAAGAGGCATGTACTAATAAGGTTTGGATGCAAGCTATACAAGAAGAGTTGGATTCCCATAGGAATGATACTTGGGATCTTACAAAAATTCCACATGATAAGAAGAAGATTGGCACCAAATGGGTGTATAATGAAAAGTATAACAATGATGGTAGTATTGAAAGACATAAAGCAAGACTAGTTGCTAAAGGCTTCACACAAAATTATGGCATTGATTATGAAGAGAGATTTACGTCAATAACAAGACAAGAGGCTATTAGAATGCTGATTTCATTAGTAACTCAAAAGGATTGGAGCATACATCATATGGATTTGAAAAGTTCCTTCTTGAATGGGTACTTAGAAGAGGAAGTATATGTGGACAAGCCATAAGGTTTTGAAGTGGAAGGAAAAGCATATCATGTCTACAGGTTAAAGAAGGCTTTGTATGGCCTCAAAAAAGCACCAAGAGCATGGTATGCAAGAATTCATGGCTACTTTCAAGAGAATGGTTTCAAGAGAAGTAGAGTGAACCTAACCTTTAGTACAAGAAAGAGGGTAATGATATTCGAATCATAAGTTTGTATGTTGATGACCCATTATATATGGACAGTAGTTCTAAAATGAGAGATGAATTCAAAGTTGCTATGATGAGTGAATTTGAGATGAAAGATCTAGGTCTCATGAAATATTTTCTTGGAATGGAGGTTTATCAAAGTAATATGGAATTTTTGTTTGTCAAACAAAGTATGCAAAGGATATAATGAAGAAACTTGATATGGCTGATTGTAATCCATACCCTACTCCAAGTCCTCATGGATTTTTTTTATGTAGAGATGATGGTGCTAAAAATGTTGATGAGACAAATTATAGAAGCATAGTTGGGAGTTTGATATTTCTAACCCACACAAGGCCTAATATTGCATATTCAGTTTCATTGGTTTCAAGGTATATGACAAATCCATCTTTAATAAAATGAAGGAAGCCAAGAGAAAGTTGAGATATGTGAGAGGAACTCTAAACTTTTGTAATCAATACTATCATTCTAAGAGTTTCAATTTTGTTGGCTTTAGTGATTCAGATTGGGTAGGTAATTTGGATGACATTAAGTCTACATCTGGTACTTTTTTCTTTAGGTTCTGGTTTGATAACATAGATTTTGAATAAACGAATTATTGTTTCTCTCTCATCCAAAAAATTAGATTAAGTGGCAATCACTTCATTAGGTACACAATATCTCTGGCTTTGAAAGGTTCTTAAAGTAATCGAGAAAAATAAATTTCAACCTACTATAATTTTTTGTGATAATATAAGTGTCATCAAGTTACCAAAGAATCCAGCTCATCATAGTCGGAAAAAGTATTTTTATTTGAAGTATCATTTCATCTGTGATTTTGTACAAAAGAAGGGATTTGAATTCAAGAACATAAAGACTCAAGATCAACTAGCAGATATCTTCACCAAGTCAGTTGCAAAAAAAATCAATTTTGTCACTTCATGATCATATTGTAAACCATCTCACCATCAAGGGGGAGTATGTTTATAATTAATGCACTACAAGTCCTAAAACCAAGGATTTATTGGATAGTTAGTTTTTTTAGTTTCTTCAGATTTAGTTTTTTTTTAGTTCTATTTAGATAGTTATTTTTATTGCAGAAAAAATCATGTCTATCATGCAAGGTTGTAGTTTCTAGATTAGTCTTCTTTATTCAATAAAGCGTGTTTTTAAATATCTTTTTAGTTTTTAGTAGTTATTTTTTAGAGATGGAATTTCAATAAATATGAAGCCTCTATTTTGTTTTTCAAGTTGCATTGTAATTTGTAAAACTTGAATAAAATTATAGAATATGTTTCTCTCTAAACATAGTTGATGTTTTATATTTTGTTATTCTTATTGGGATACTATTAGAGATTTTACACATAAATCCAACACCTCTCAACACCCTCCTAGATATAATATAAGTAGGGTTTGAAGGACACATGTTCATTAGAGCCTCCATGTCTCTCTGCTCTTGCAGCTCTCTCACAAAATTATTCATAGGTTATTCAAAAGGCGATCTTCCAAGTATATATTCGAACTATAACATCCTAGAGGAGTCTCTCAAATTTTGTGCTTTACAGTCTCATGACAACTGTAACTTGCACATCCACAACATAAAATATAAGTCTTCTTAGAGACCCAGTAAGCACCCTAATTCTTCCATTAAATGCATTGTCATTTCTATATTTCCATATAGTCCATAAGATTTTTAAAGATAGAACAACCCAAATAAAATTGTAATCCTTATTCACACTTGGAATGGAATAGGTAATGATGTCAAGATAATTCACAAAGGACCCAAAAGGAAGACCAAAACCCCCTAGACCTCTCTAGCAAAGACACATTCAAAGAATACATGTATAATAGTCTTGAACAACCTACATGAAGATAACAAGATATGGTCACCATTCACTTTGAGTAGGTTAAGCCTATGCACCAGGAGACACCAATGGGTGAGTTATTTCTTAGGATCATATTATTTCTTCCACAGTATAGAAAAAATATTCTGCCATGCTGGGATGCAAAGATCGAGGTTCAAATATCTATTTTTTGTTTTAGGCTATTTCATCCTGTAACACACGAAAATTGGCATCTTGCAACCCTACCCAATTTTGTTGCATTTTTCATTCTTCTGGATCATCAAAGTCCTATTGTACTAGGAAATTCTAAGTTTTGACTGACTCTACTCGACCTGGGTGTCAAATGCAGAAGATCATAAATCTACTTTAATCATACATTATATTTAATTCCTAAATATCAATCAATTAGCTAAACAAATTCTATGATTGAATTAATTTAATTATAAAGGCCTAGCACTTTAATTAAATTAAATTCACCCCTTTTAGCTAAAACACATAAAAAGGAATTAAATAATATTTAATTATTTAATAAATATCCTCATTTCAATAATTGAATTTAATTATTCAAATAAATGAGGAAAAAAATTTATGAGGTCATATTATATTTATTTAATTAAATATTCTCTCAAAAATCTTCTCTTCAGTTCAGAAATAGAAGCTTTGAATTAACTATGCTTTAAAGAGAAAGAAAACAGTTAAAATAAAAAAGAAAACAGTTAAAAACAAAGAGAAAATAGTTCATTGTTTTATTTTAAAGAAAGCTTGCTAATTTGAACTAGCTTTTCTATCTGTTTTATTCCAAAAAGGAAAATTTCTATTTTGAGCAGACTCCCAGTCTATAAAAGAGCCTCTATTTTTCATTCAAAGCCCCTAGTCATTTTTATGCATTGTTAGAATAACGAATTGATGCTACATTTTATCATCTCATTTCTAGTTAAAAACTCTCATTTGCAATAGATTAATGTCAATTTATTAGATTAATTGCATTGCAATCATGTCTTAGTTTAATTTCATTTAGATTAATCTTGCATCTTTTATGTTCTTAGATTAATCTTGCATTATCTTGCATCACAGTCATGGACAAAAATCCTTTGTTCTTAGATTGGTCTATGGTTGTGAGACTCTCATTCTAAGAACTATTTGAAACCCCATCTAGATAGAAGGCAACAGGTCGAATCATACAGGCATGCAGGATGAATAACTCATATTCACTTATGTATGTGGGTGATGAATAAGGAATATGTTGAAGTGTATGGTTAAATAAGAAGGCCAAATTTAACATATACATTTCTGGTGCCCACCATGGGGCAAAACATCTATTTTTGTCATCACATTTGACTTAGTTTTGAAAATCTTGGGATCATTTTTGTACTCTGATTTTGAAGGTAAAACAATGTATTTCATCTTTATTTTAGCGTGGAGCAAGTTCAAAAAGTTCTTCTATCTTCTATCTATTATTCTCTTAGGGTCTTTAAAGCTCTCATTTTGAGCTATATCTGACTCCACCATCGTGTCCAGATCATTGTTTCCATTGAAACTGACTATAAACATGCCTATACTTGTCAAAAGTTGAATCTATGGCAAAAGAAATTTTCCCAAGTAGTGCATACAACCATTTTGCACAAAAATCAAGGTAGATTTCTAATCATATTTGCACGCAACCCGAGGTAGATTTTAAAAAAAAACCTGAAAAAAAAATTAGATTTTTTTCACTATGTTAAATTTGACGGCCGTCAAACCATCATTCTCCATGACCTTCTGTGACAGCCATGAAACTGTCAAATTTAAACTCGCAGGTTGATGACATTAGCTGGGTTTGAAAAATCTTTAGCCTTCACCATTGAGCTTTCTGAATTTGCAATCTAACTTTAAATGATCATATCTTGCTCATTTTAGGTCCAAATTGAGTGCAATTTTTATTTTATTTTGGGTAGAATTGTCTAAAGATTTCTGGGTTTTTCTTAGTTTATGGATTTTAGTCACAGATGTATCTGTAATTATAGGTTTCTATCACTGTACCTATCTAATCCTATGTTTTTCAGCTTCCAAAGCCTCGTATGGGCTCATATGACAACATTTTTTAGTGTAATTGTTTTTGAAAGTGCGTGAATTTTTATCTAATTTCTGAATATGTAGTCAAATTTATGATTTTTTTTATTTTTTTAATGCTGATGAGTTTTGGACTTTGTTGTTCTTTGACTTATCTTGTTGATTATAGCCTAATAGTGGTTTGCAGGATGTTTGAAAAGAAGACTAAAAACACATACTACTAACGACTTGTCTTGCAGGTTGCCTTGATTGATAGTGCGCTAAACATTGTGCTTGCATTTTGTTTTGTTTTATTAAAATAGGAACCCACATGAAAGACTTCTAAAGTAAACTTCTATTTGATATTTTTAGGAATGGCAATGATGTCAGGAAACTATGCTCTTGCCCTTTTGGGATGATAAAAAATCCAGAAACATTATTGTCATTTTCTTATGTGTTTGAAGTTTCTTTTAGATTGTAATCCTAAGAATTATATGAATGTATCCTCTCCCCTTGCCTTCATGGATCTTGGGTGTAAGATAAAATCATATAATTATTTTAGTGTTCCTACCTCCCGAGTGCTTTAATAGAGCCAGTGAGAGTGGATTGCCCAACTAGTAACAGGCTAAATCAAATCCCTTCCGAACCGGTATATAAAAAATGCCATTTTTATTAATCTCATAATGGAAAGTTGTGAATTTTTTGTGACAAACAAAATTTCCTCTAGTACCCTAGTTTTGCATTAAATTCTCAACATTGTTAAGGTGAAAACCTTTCTTTGAAAGGATTGGGAGAGCCCCCTTTATTGGGAAAATGACTTGATCACAACCACCTGAATGGATGTCCTTACTACAAAATTTTATTATAGTATCCAAAATCCCTCTCTCTATTGGTGTGGAAGGTCAAAGACCAACTAATATTTCCCACACTTTCACAGCACTTAGTAGAGACAACAGTGCTTTGGGAAGCAATTCTCTTGGGAGTCGAAGCTTGGTTTGCCTGAGAAGTGAGTGCACATGTAAGGAGGAGCCCATGCCTCCAAGCTTCTAAGTTTTTTGCTATGAGTAGGCATGGCTAAACTTTGGTTCAAGTGGGAATTCAATAGATATTTCCCTAGCTTACCTAGGATTGTGGTGTGTCTATTATTATTTTTATAGAACAAATAATCTCCATGATGTGTTTTGCGTGAGTGTTTGCTGAAACAACAACAACAACAATCAAATGATCTAGAAAATTGTAAACTTTGGATATTTGCCTATCTTGTCAACTCTGTTGAAACTCTATCAAAACTCTCTCAAATTTGTTTCAAAAACTTGTCAAAACTTGTTCTTTCATCGGTCTATCCTACTACATTTAGTCTATTCTGAAATTTGTGTTGTCATAACACTTCTGCTAGTTCACATGCAAATGCAATATGTTGTTAGTCTAACCTATTTCTATCTTGAAATCTGATGTTGTTACACTTGTCCAATTGAGCAAGTCCTTTGTTCAATCTTATCATCTTTGTCTGCGTTTTCCTTGTTTTAAGTTGTGAGAGCAGGTTCATTAACCTTGACTCAAGATCGGAGTCTTTTTCTATCTCCTTAGTTGGACATTTATCTCTTGGTCTCTTTGGTCTTGGAATTGGATAACACTTTAGGTATCATCATAGTGTCGGTCAAGCAAATCAACTTATTTATGCCTGTGTGAACTAGAAGTCATTTTAAGGAACTCTAGAAATCTATCACCTTGTTGTCCAATTATGTATTTTGCTTTGAAGGTTCTATCCAAATATTCACAAATCTATGCTTTAATCAACATCATCACTAGTTTGTCTTTGACTACAATCTATTGATAGTCTAACTCATTTTTATTTCAAAATCTGACTTTGTTATGCTAGTCCAAGTAACTTGCTATCTTATCATATTTGTCTCCATTGTCCTTATCCTGAGTTTTGAAAGCAGGTTCGTCAACCTTGACTCAAGATCAGAGTCATTGCTATCTTTGTCTTAGTTGGACATTATCTCCTTTGTCCTTTGGTCTTGGAATTAATTAGCACTTTAGATATCACTTCAGTACCTGTCAGTCAATCAACTGATTCATCATACATTCTCTTCAATCTTCTAAGCAAGCACGCATTTAGACAATCTTACAATGTCTAAAAGCAAAGAAGAGATTCTTAGGGAAAATTTATTAAGACAACTTCAAACTTTGGAATCTGAACTACAAGGATTAAAGGGGAAAAAGGATACTTCATCTGATGAATCCTCATTAAGAAAAAAATATCCTTTGTTATTCGATCATGATTCTTATATCTCCACACTTCCTTCCAACATGGATAAATCTTGGTATGGCAATCCCATCTTTGATCAAGAACAATTTTATGATAATCCTATCTTTGATCAAGAGAATGTAGATTCTATCTGCAAAAGAAGGATATTGCAAGTCAAGAAGCATCTAAATATCCTTTAGAGAGAATCTTTACTCCTTTGGGACAATCTTATGAATCTGCATTGAAAGAACTTCTTGAGAATGACCTCATCACATTGCCTCAAGCCAAACAACATGGATTGAAATTCTTGAGTAACTATCGTGCATATCAACGACACAATGAGCATAAAAAATTATCTTGCATGGAGTTGAAACATAAAATCCAGGATCTCATAGATGATGGCATAATCGAAGAGGAAAATGCTAACGAATCATCTAGTGAAGATACTAATCTCAAGCATGATCAATATCAGGAACCCATGTCTAGTAATGGTTCCCATATTACATCTACTTCCTCCACCATTCCTCCATCTCCTAAAGATGACTATGTCAACCCTCAAGTACTACCTCTAAAAGAAATCCAAGCTAATCCGCACACAACTGCAAGTCCTTCTCAGGCTTCAAAGATCATAGACCCAAAGCTTCGATGTGCTTCAACGCTTATCATGCCTACTCAAAATGATACTCCATTAGCCTTTCAAGAATCCCTCATGCATATCAAAACTCCCACCTCATCCATAGAAGTGGCTCCATGTTAAGAGAAGAATCGACAATGTGAAGAAACAAATATCAGCGATCATCAAGATCAAGACACCATCCATCCTTATCCAATGGTTGAACAAAGTCACACATCTCAAGAGTCTCATGATGATCCTTTCATCCCATTCTATTTCTCCTGAGAAGAAACTCTTATATCTCCGATATCTTATCCATCTCCCAAGAAAGATCAACATATCCTTTCCACCATCTCTACTGAGCTTATTGAAAAATAAGAGAAAGGTACCCTTTGTACACCATATAATAATCCTTTTCAAGATCAGAGAATCCCATCATCTCCTTTTCATGCTCTTCCATATCAAGAAACTATCATTCCTCAAAATCTCTTGCATAGCATTAAATCCAATCAAGCTTTAGAGGCTCCTATCAAAATTTCTCATATTGAAGCTACTCATGCTCCTATTCATATACAGATGAATTCTAAAGAGAAGAGCCTTGGTCATGCAACTCACTCTAAAGATGTTGATATCCCTTCCACCCCTTATATCCCTCCATTCAAACATAATAATTATCCTTCACTATCCTCCAAATCCATCCTTGGTCCTCATATTCCAAAGCTAAAACTGTCAAACTTGCCATCTGTTGGTTGTATTTTGTGTTTTGCCCTGTTCCTTGTCTTGTTCTCTGAGGTTTCAGGGTTTCGTGCTAATTCCATGTCAAAATCCTAAAAAACCCTGTAAAATCCTAAACCCTAAGGCCTAATGTTGAACGATGTATCTAAAAACCCTTAGCCATGCCTTCTATTCCTTCGTTACCTTTTTATTCACTTAAGGCATGTGCTATTTAAAAGATTAAGTCAGGTCACTTGATCGCGTGAATCAAATGGAATATGCCAAATGATCTCCTGACTTCGCTTTTGCCTTATGTCGCTTAGTCTCATGAAAAAACCGAATATTCCATTTATCTTACGAGACTTGGCGATTTCTCTTCAGTCGGGTTGTCGCTTGATTCTGTGTTATAAGCTTTCAAAGTGAATGGGACCCACC
>MU225038.1:458218-469823 GCA_018584345.1 Thuja plicata | reverse complement strand
GCTAAAACAAGATGGCAAAGGAAGGGGAACCCGACAAAGACTTCCTGTCCTAGGGAAGACTTAGACCTGGACATCAGACTGACCAGACCAACATGACATGACCATATGACTCCAATATTGCAAAAAATGGGTGACTGAAAGTCAGAAAATAAAAAGAACTCCCATTCCTCATTCAAAACCCTTTTTAAATTTCTAGTCATATGCATTGTTAGAATACTGAATTGTTGCTACATTCTTAGTTCATAATCTCATATAGAATAATCTCATTTTGCAATAGATTAATTTCAATTTCTAGAATAATCTCATTGAAATCATGGCATAGTTTTAATCTCATTTCTAGTTTAAATGGATCATTTAGGTTAATCTTGCATGTTTCATTTCTAGATTAATCATTGCATTGCATTCATCGAAGCATAAATCCTTCATTCTATATTAGTCTATGGTTGTGAGAGTCTCATTCTGAGAGCTATTTCAAAACCTTGTCTGGATAGAAGGCAATAGGCCGAATCATACAGACAGGCAAGATGAATAATCTCATATTCATTCTTGTGTGTATCTGATGAATAAGGACTATGTTGAAGTGTATGGTTGATTAACAAGGCCAAATTTACCATATACATTTCTGGCACCCATCGTGGGGTCGAGATAATCTATTTTGGCCTCATTTCATTACACTTCTTTTTTATTTTTCTGCATTCTATCTGTACTTTTGTACTTCTCTATTTTAATGTCGCACAAACTTTTGGAGCGTCTCGCGCGAACTTTCTAGTTCTTAATGGGGCCTTCTACATTTCTTCGTGTGAACTGTGCTGAATCATCATGCAAAATTTGACACCAGAGCTTTTATTTGATATTTCTTATCTCATTTTTCTAATCATCTGCTATTTTCTGACATCTGTGTTTCTCTGATTTTATCTTCTGGAATAGCTTAACAATGGTTTGCAGGATGTTGAGATAAAGAAATAAATCATAAACTTCTAACGTGTTTATTGTAGGATGCTGAAATGAAGAAAGTCATTACAAACTACCAATGTGTTTATTGCAGGATGTTTGTCGAAGACCTTGCGTGTTTTCACAAATTCTCATGTCTATTTTTAGTAGTTAGAACACACTTCAATTGGTGCTTAAAATGAATCATTGTCTTTCTTGATTGAAGTGTTTTCTAGATTGTAATTCCAAGAACTACATGAATGTATCCTCTCCCCTCGCCTTTATGGATCTTGGGTGTAAGAGAAATTCATGTGATTCTTCTAGAGTGGCTAGTTCCCAAGAGCTTTAGCAGAGCTAGTGAGAGTGGATGCTCAACCGGTAACAGGCTAAAGCCAAGCCCTTCCAAACCGGTATACAAAAAATGCTATTGTGATTAATGTCACAATAGATAGGTGTGAATTTATTGTGCCAACCAAAATCTCCTCCAGTACCCTAGTGGTGCGTTAAATTCCTAACATTGCTAAGGTGAAAGCCTTGCTTTGAAAGGATTGGGAGAGCCCCCTTAATTGGAAAAATGACTTGATCACAACCACCTAAACAGATGTCCTTACTATAAAATGTTGTTCTAGTTTCCAAAAACCCTTTATCTATTGACACAAAAGGTTAGAGATCGACTAAGACGCCCCACACTTTTATGGCTCTTAGTAGAGACAACAACCCTTTGGGAAGCAATTCCTTTGGGGTTCGAAGCTTGGTGTGCCTGAGAAGTGAGTGCACATGTAAGGAGGAGCCTATACCTCCAAGATTCTAAGTTGTCCACTAAGAGTAGGCATAGCTGAACTTTGGTTCAAGTGGGGATTCAATAGATACTGTCCTAGATATCCTAGGATTGTGATGTTTATTTTCTGGTACTATAAACATTATGTTTAATGTGTTTTACGTGGCTGTATCACTTAAACAATTGAAACAAGCGTCAAATCACACAAACTGTCAAACTTGAACATGTCCAAAACAATCTGCAATCTGAATTATCTATCGAAAAACATCATGATTTTATCTCAAGAAATGTAATATGGTCATAACTGTCTAATTCTATAGACTTTCATTTGTCAAAATTGCATAGTTTCACGCAACATTCTACCATCTTCACATCATTATCTAAGAAACTTCGTGCGATATGTCTAAAATCTTCGTGCGACATTTTGGAATATTGCTGTCATTTTTTTTACCATTCTATCATCAAACTTCACACAGGATGACATAGTTTCATGCCTGTCTGTGATAATCTTCGTGCAAGAATGCACTTCTTCACACGAGTCTGAAGCTTTTTTCAAAATAGCGAGCTAATTCCCATCTATCAAGCAAACTTCTATCAAATTTGGTCTCTAATCTAGATCTATTTATCTGCCCTCTATCTTCACAAAGTATGAAACTTGGTTTCTTGGGTTGAGAATTACGTGATTCTTGGTTAAACTGGTCTTGTCTCATATCTTTTGGTCTCTTTCATATGTGTCATTATACCTTGCATTGCAATAGTCATCTCTTGGCTGATCTAGCCTCATCTCTGATGATTTTCACCAAGGATACTTCACCTTTTGGCACTTTCTATGCATTTACTTTGAGACAGTTTCAAGTTTGGTCCTAGTTCACATCCCTTGTACAATCTTTTTCTATGACTGTTACAACTCGTAGTGGAAAAAAATTCCTTTAAATCAATCAAGATGAATCTATGCTTTCCACACCATTGTTAGCTACATCTAGTGAGGAATCATCTCGATCTCCTTCTCCGGTACTTTGACCTTACATCAAATGGTCATTTCTAGTGGATTTTAGTCAGATTCGAAATCCTTTGTTCCAAGAGGACCCAAATTCTGAGAACATTCAAAATTTTCATACCGAATCTTTATACATTGAACCCTTGCATTTTAGCAAGATGGCAGACCATGACCAATCAGGTGAACATAGCAGAGATGACCTCTCTAAAACTAGGGGTAAATTCCTTTTTCAAGGCCCCCCCAATAATGAGGAAATGGAAATCAGCCAAGTAGATATCATGAATTCTCATGCCAATAAAGATTTCTGCAGGATGATGGAAATTCTCCTAGCTGAGGAAAAAGAGAAATACCTTCTTGAACTAGCCAATCAAGGGGCTAAGTTACCCTCTGACTACAATGTAGAGATGCTTGTCACTAAAGAGGAAGAAACTGAAAACTCTAGGTTACACAAACAAGTCCAAAGTATGCAAGAACAACTCTCTCAACTCTTGAAGGAGAAAGACAAACCTACTACACAATTCACGCTGGAAAGTATCTGTCCTTTCCCATTTGACAAGAGTCTATGTATGCCTCCTTTTCCCAAAGGAGTTGAACTTCCCAAATACGATAAATACTTGGGCACATATGATCCCCAAGATCATTTGAGAGAGTTTGGTGCTCTCTCTATGAATTTCATACATGATCCAACCTACCTCATGCATCTTTTCCCATGTAGTTTGGGAGGGTCGGATATGGAGTGGTTCTCTAGACTACCAACTGGCATCAATTTTTTTGACAAAATTGCCAATTTATTTCTACAATACTATTCTCACAACATCCAACATCCGGTTCATATCTGAGATCTTTGCAACTTGAAACAAAATCATGGGGAATCCTTCTTGGCATTTCTCCAAAGATGGAGACAACTTTATACACAATATTCTCACAAGATACCTGAATCTAAAAAGTGGGACATCTTTCTCGAAAATATTCTCCCCAACTTTGGGTATCAAGTACAACTGCAAGGTCCTCTAACCTTTGATGACATGATTAAGAAAGTTGTGATAATCGAGACATTTAAAAATTATGATCAAGAAAGGAGAATTGACCTTACACAAGGAAAATAAACAAGAGTCTTCCTCCTCAAGCAAAGATAAACCCAAATTTTTCAGCAAGAACCAAAATATTGTGAATGATGGAGTTGTAGAAAATGTGACTCCCAAGCCTTCCAAGGCTACCTTTAATCTCACTACCATGAGGCAAGTAGCCAAAGCCATTGAACAGGCTGCGGAAAATTCCAAACCGAGTACTTCATGATTTTTTGGATCTAAACCTTGGGCTCCTAGACCCAAATGTGAGTTCACTCCTTTAGGGGAACCTCTTGATGTGGTTTACAAGACTCTCTAGAAAAACCATTTACTCACTCCACTGGATAATTCATGACCATATGATCCACAACCAAGACCCTCTTGGTGGAATGAATCTACTTATTGTGATTTTCACCAAAACAAAGGTCATAAAATGGCTACTTGTCTTAAATTGTGGCATAAAATATAGGATCTCATTGATAGTGAGGTTATTGCTATGGGAGGTCACAACAAGAACTCTAATCACCAAGCTTTCAAAGACCCATTTCCTCATGTAAAAGGTGAATCATCTAAAGGAAAAAATACTGATGCCAAGGTCAACTATACATACACCAATAATGACAATGTCATTAATATGGTTGAACCTGTTGATACTGAATATTGTAACATCATCATTCTCAAGGGAAGGGAAGATACTCCCAAGCCCAAAAAACCTTTCATATTGCAAGGGTCTATGCCTTAGTCTTCCAAACAAGAACAGTCTTAGGTCAGTGCTAATGTTGTTACTCGATCTCGTGCTAAGATCATCCTCAAAGGCCCTGAGCCTTCTATGTCTACATCAACACAACCTACAGACAAAGCTAATGTTGTCTCTACCAATAAGAATCCAAAATTGGATTCCTCATCTAATGCTGCCAATTACAACATTCTCGACCAATTACAATGTACTAATACCCAGATCACTATTTTTGAGCTGCTAAAAATCTCCCCTGTTCACAGGGAAATCCTGGATAAAGCCCTCACTGAGGCAAATGTCCCAAAAGATCTTGATCTTGACTGGTTTAAATCCATGGTAGGTCACTTGACCTCCTCCCATTACTTGTCTTTCTTTGAGGAAGATGACAATTCTTTGAGTCACTCGCATAATAACCCTTTGCACATTGAAGTCATGATTGGTCCAAAGCATGTTCGTCATGTTCTCATAAGATAACGGTGCTGGCCTCAATATTTTCTTTGCTAGCTTCCTTACAGATTTAGGCTAGGGGGAAGACTGCATTGATTCCCACAAAAAGATTACTATTAAGGCCTATGATGAAGAAGAATGCAAATCTAAGAGGCTAGTTGTGTTGCCAATCAGAGTTGGCCCCATTGAACGAGATGTTACATGTCAAGTGCTTGACATTCCTTTGGCATAAAATATTCTGTTAGGCAGGACATGTATCCATGAAATGCAAGCTGTCGCTTCAATGTACCATTAGTGCATTAATTTCCAATTCCAAGGATCTGAAGTGACTATACCTACTAATACAAGCTATGATTGCAACGCCCTCACAAAATCTACTGACATCTTTGTGCCTACCAACAGAGAATCTATAGAGCTCCTTGATACTAAATTAAAAGAAATGGAAATGAGTTTGACACTTAGAGAAACTGACATGAGAGGATATCAAATTGAACCTGTGCTATCTATTACATCTCTACCTTTGTCTCCACGTTCTTTTGGGAGACCTTCTAAGAGCACTAAACCTTCTACGGTTCCTCCTCCAACAAAGTATGGTGGTACCTTTGTACAAGCCATGGTACCATTGGAAGAAGAAGCTAAAAACAAAGCTATCAAAGCTTGGATCTATAAAGGAGAAGATACCTCTAAACAAAACACTACACCTTACGACATAAAACCTGAGAAGTATGGCAAAGGTCTATCTATTATGAAATGTTTTGGCTACAAAGGAAATGGCCCTATAGGTGCGAATCATAAGGGATTGATCACACCACTTGAAGATATTGGTCACAAAACATGTGACTCTATAGGTATAGGCTTCAAGAAACTCACATTTCAACTAGGGATAAACAAGTTTGTACCTCAAGCAGATAAACAAATAATACCTAAAGAAACATCTAAAACTGAAGAATCTAAAGACATTTCTGAGGATGATAGTTTTCCTTGTCCTATTCCTCCATACCTGGTAGGATTCTTTGCTAAGCCAGATGACTTTATACCGCATGTCAGTACTGTAGAAACTGACAACAATTTTGATGACACCACTTCACTTTCTCCATTAACCTATGAGGAGTGGAAAGAAATACAAACTATAAATCTAGGTCATCAGGGTGATTTATACATACCACCACACTTTCAAGAATAGTTTGAACAAGAATCCTAGCCACTTCTCAACACACAAGAAGCAGATGATGCTACAAACACTAATGAGGTACCTAGGTCAAAAGATGCTCATCTGACCATAGTAGAGGTTCTAGGTAGAACTCATCCAAACTGGGGACAAAGGGTTGATTTTACTCATGTTCTTGATATGACATCCAATGATGAAACAAACTCTCATGAGTATGAGTACAATGATTTATCATATTCCACCTCTGAAAAGGATATAGATATAGTTCACATGCATGAAAACCTTCTCAAAGTAGGTGAAGGGTCTAGTGTAAGGTCAAACGAGTCTGACTCCATAGTTGTTAACATGTCATCTACTACGATCACTAGGAATCAAAGGAATCAACTATACCTCTGGATGAGATCGCTTTAGGTCTCAACTTGCTTGTCCATGATTTTGATGATTATACCATGAATGCACTTGAACCCATCACTTCTCTCTCCCTCTGCCATCCTGAGCTTATAGACAAGAACTCTACCTCCCCATCTAATGAAGTCCTTACATTCCAAAATGATTACACTCTTTCCTGTTACCTCCACGCTATCGAACCTGTAATGTCCTCCACTAGCAAAGAAAGTGTCAACATGATTGAGGTTGATATCAAGTATCTTAGTCAAAAAATCAAAAGAAGAAAAAATAGGCGCTCTGATGGTGAAAACCACATTGTGGCAGTATCAGAGCCTAAAAAAGTCAAAATAAAGGACGTATCCAAGGGTGAAAACCTCTCTGAGGCACCCGAGAATGAGATACTTGATGCACTTCTGAGTCATTTCTAGGAATGATCATATTTTCTTATTGAACCAACTCAACCAACCAACTTGGGTACATAAGCTGAACTTCAGATCATTCACTTGGCACAATCACTATCTGAGGCAGAAAGAGAGGAATTCACTACATTCTTCTGGAGCAAAAAGATAAACTTTGCATGGAAATATTCAGACATGCCAGGATTAGACCCTAATCTAATCATACACCATTTGTCCATTGCACCAGGTGTCAAGCCTATTAAGCAAAAGATTCAGAAAATACATCCACATGTGGCTCTACTTGTCAAAGCTGAATTGGAGAAACTTCTTAAGGCAATATTTATCAGAGTAATTGACTATGCAGAATGGATCTCTAACATTGTTCTAGTATCAAAACATGATAAATCTATCTGAGTCTACACAGATTTTAGAGACTTGAATCTGGCATGTCCTAAGGATGACTTTCCATTGCCCAATATTGATATGATTGTATATATGACAACAGAGTATGAAATGTACTCACTAATGGATGGTTTCTCTAGCTACAACCAGATAAAGATCACGCCAGAGGACCAAGAGAAAACTACTTTCACATGCGCATGGGCCACCTTATGTTTGAATGTCATGCCCTTTGGACTCAAAAATGCTGGTGCTACATATCAGAGAGTTGTCACTACTATATTTCATGAGATGATGCATAAAAAAATGGAAGATTATGTTGATGAAACTCTAGCTAAGAGCATGCAATGAGAGAAACATCTTGCAGATTTAGGTCCTATACTAGATCGCATGGAATATTTCAGTCTGAGGCTCAATCCTAAGAAATGTGCATTTGGCGTAACATCTAGAAAATTGCTTGGTTATATCATCTCTGCAAAAGGCATTGAAGTGGATCCTATGAAAGTACAAGCTATCATGGAAATGCCGCCACCAAAGAATATCAGACAAATGAGAGGACTTCAAGGCTGACTACAATCTATCCAGTGCTTCATCTCACAACTGGTGGACAAGTCACAACCATTCACCAAGACTTTACACAAGGGTGTGACTTACCAATGGAGCAAAGAATGTGATGAGGGGTTCCAACAAATTAAACAGTATCTTGCAAACCCACCAATCTTGATGCCTCCTATTCATGGGAAGCCGCTTATACTTTACATCTCTGCTACAGATACATCATTTGGTATCCTATTAGCTCAAGAAGATCAGAACAACAAAGAAAGGGCTATCTACTACATTAGTAGAACTCTGGTCTCATATGAAATGAACTATTTTGTTATAGAGAAGGCTTGCCTTGCAGTGGTATTTTCTTCACAAAAATTGTGATACTACATGCTGGCTCATACTACTTGACTAATTGCTAAAATTGATCCTCTGAAATATTTTCTCAATAAAGCTACCCTCACGGGTAGACTAGCTAAACGGGTCATGCTTCTCAGTGAATTTGATATTGAGTATGTAGAAAGGAATGCCATTAAGCGATAGGCAATTGCAGATCAATTGGCAGAAGCACCTCTAGTAGATCATCAACCATTACACATTGAATTCCTAGATGAGTCCATATTACTTCTCACACATCGATCCTGGACTATGTTTTTTGATGGTTCATTTACCCAATAGGGGTCAGGTGTTGGGATACTATTCATTACACCTCAAAGGTTCTCATTACCAAAAGCATATAAGATGTTGTTTCCTTGTACAAACAATATTGCTGAGTACAAAGTCTTAATCAATGGAATGAAGATCGCCCTTGAGTGACAAGTAGACAAACTCAATGTCCTTGGAGATTCACAGTTAGTCATCAATCAAGTAAATGATATCTATCAGACAAAGGATGACAAGATGGCACCTTATAAATAGTTGGTTGATTACCTCAAAAATTATTTTTCTCACATCACATTTCAACAAGTTCCAAGGGCAGATAATAAAGTAGCAGATGCCATGGCTACTCTTGCTTCCATGCTACAGATGCCAGAAAATGATTTTTTAAATGAATTCCTAGTGGAGATGTTACGCTACCCAACCTATAATTCCCTTGAATCCTAGATGATCTATTCTATCATTGGAAATGGCTCATCCCACTACCATCATACCTTTTCCTACCTTCATGACCAGATTGTTCTGGACACTTACACCCGAAATGAGAAACGTCACTTAATCTGCAGTGCTTCACGGTTTGTCATCATAGATAACAACTTGTATAGGCACAATCTAAATGAAACCCTTCTTAGGTGGTTAGAACCCGATGAGTCCAAATGTGTGTTAATAGAGGTGCATGAAGGCATCTGTGGGCCTCACTCTAACAACCTAACATTGGCCCATAAACTTATTAGAGCAGGTAACTATTGGCCAGATATGGAAAAAGAAGCTACACAGTTTGCTAAGTCTTGAAAATAGTGTCAACTACATGGTAATCTAATTCATGCTCTAGCCAAGGAGCTCATTCCATTCATTACTTTCTATCTATTTCAACAATGGGCCTTTGACTTGGTGGGTCAGATTTATCCCTCGTCCTCAAATGGACATAAGTTCATAATTACAACTACAAAATATTTTACCAAGTGGGTGGAGGCAGTCCCTCTCACCATTGCCAATGGAAAATCAGTAGCTATGTTCATTCTCAACTACATCATCTGCAAGTATGGTGTACCCTCAGCAATAATCACTAATAATGGGGGGCAATTCAAAAACAAGGATTTGACAGAGCTATGCTCTAAGTTTAAAATTACTCAGCATTGGTCTTCCATTTATTATCCTCAGGGTAATGGACAGGCAGAAGCATCAAACAAGACAATCCTTAAAATCTTGCATCACACAGTGCACAAATTTATATGAGATAGGCATCTTCGAATCAATCTATCTCTCTGGGCATACAGGACAAGCATAAGAACACCAACAGGGGCTACTCCCTATGCTTTGTTTTATGGATCAGATGTTGTGTTACCAATTGAGGTTGAGATTCCTTCTCTGTGAGTCTCTCTAAAAGGCCTTATACTGATGATGATAACAAAATATCTTGGCTACAAGAGCTAGAACTACTTGATGAACATAGACAAGTGGCATTCGATCACCTTATAGAATATCAAAAAAGGATGCCCAAGAGCTATAACAAGAAGGTTAGACCAAGGGATTTCCAAGCGAGTGACCTCGTTCTGAGGGAGAACCTTAAGAATCAACAACATCGAATCCAGAAGGGAAAATTTGAACCAAATTGGCTTGGTCCGTATGTTGTCACTATAGTATTTGGGTCTGGCACCCATCAAATTTCTACTAATGAAGGAGAGCAACTCAAAGAGCCCATCAACACTCTTCATCTGAAACAGTTCTACAGCTAAGACATCTTTAGTATGCTGCTGTATATAGTAAAGTCCTGAAAAAACTCTAAAAATATGAAAAGTCCTGAAAAAATGATCATCTTAGTGAAAACCTAGGGATAGGCACTTTGATGTATCTCCAAAAAAATTATATATTTCAAACATACAAAAAAAATTAAAAATTGAAAAATACAAAAAAAGAGAAAAAGAAAAAAAGGTGCTATTGATGAAAACCTGGCAAACAAGCGTCATGGTAGCACAAAAATAATTTATGCCAAGAAGGTGAAAACCTCGTAAACAGGTGCTTCTTGTTCCACAATACTATATCTATTGCAGCACCACTTGGCTTTACACATTTTCTTTCCTGCATTGTTGCTTTCCTTCTTGCATTTTCTTTTTTGCATGCTTTCAGTTACCCGTCAAGACACCAACTTACATGGATTGAAACTGGTCATACTCTCGGGGAAACCCTCCTAGTCTAGGGGGCACTGTCTTATTACCTTTTTGGCTCTACTTTGCAATAGTCACCAGTGGTTCTCACTGTGTCTTCCTACTGTCTCTTAGCTTTTACTGAGATCTCTCTCCTTGAGAATCTCCCTAACATCAGTCACCAGTGGTTCTCACTATGTCTGCCTACTGATGTCTAGCTAGTCCTACAATCTTTTCACTTAAGCATCTCTCTCGTGTCAGTCACCAGTGATTCTCACTGCATCTGTCTACTATCGCCTTACTATTGATGTTGCTCACATCCATTACAGTTGGAGTTGTCCTCAAATGCTCTATCTATCGATACTTGGTCTTGGAATTCTTTGCTTTAGTTTGTACATAGCTTTTGGTCACTTTCGTGACACTCTGGTTCCTTTGTGAATCCTACTGACTTGAATTTGATTCAGCACCATACGCCTAGGGGCAATCAAATCTGGTTTGTCCTCACAACATATGTCAAGTCAGTCACCATTACTTGAGGGAACGAGTCCCCAATCTGATCACATATTTGGTTTACACCTGAGTCATAAATATTGTCACTTCTCAAGGACAACTCGCTACTAACACAAATTGGTGTTTTTCAACACCACCATAAACAGTGTTTTTCAACACTATCTTTGGACACATCTATGTGATAAAAATGTGTCACACTTCTATGAATCATTCCATCCAAGGTTGCTCAAGAATGAGGCCTCGAATATTGATCCATAGCTCTCTAGTCATGGAGTGCAAAGGTGTGTGATGAAGGCCCTCAGATTGACCTAGTTGTGCCCATGCAAGTACACTATGAAATGAGAGATTCAATGCATGAAAATGAGATCTACTCTATATGATAACAATGCATGAAAAGAAATTAATCTAAATGATAACAATGCATGATTAATCTATGAAAGGAAA
>MU225038.1:422158-446290 GCA_018584345.1 Thuja plicata | reverse complement strand
AAAAGGAATTAAATAATATTTAATTATTAAATAAATATCCTCATTTCAATAATTGAATTTAAATATTCAGATAATTGAGAAAAACATATTTATGAGGTCATACTTTATTTAATTAATTAAATATTCTGTCAAAATCTTATCTTTGGTTCAGAAATGGAAACTTTGAATTAATTGTGCTTTAAAGAGAAAGAAAACAGTTAAATCATAAATAAAACAGTTAAAATCAAAGAAAGAAAATAGTTAAAGCAAAGGGAAAAAAATTTATTGGTTTCTTGTAAAGAAAGCTTTCAAATTTGAACTGGGTTTTCTATCTTTTTTTTTTCAAAAAAAGAAAGTTTCTATTATGAACAGTCTCCCAGTCTATAAAAGAACTCCCATTCGTCATTCAAAACCCTTCCTGAATTTCTAGTCATATGCATTGTTAGAATACTGAATTTTTGCTACATTCTTAGTTCATAATCTCATATAGAATAATCTCATTTTGCAATAGATTAATTTCTATTTCTAGAATAATCTCATTGAAATCATGACATAGTTTTAATCTCACTTCTAGTTTAAATGGATCATTTAGGTTAATCTTGCATGTTTCATTTATAGATTAATCATTGCATTGCATTCATGGAAGCATTAATCCTTTGTTCTAGATTGGTCTATGGTTGTGAGAGTCTCGTTCTGAGAGCTATTTCAAAACCCCATCTGGATAGAAGGAAAAAGGTCGAATCATACAGACAGGCAAGATGAATAATCTCATATTCATTCTTGTGTGTATCTGATTAATAAGGACTATGTTGAAGTGTATGGTTGATTAACAAGGCCAAATTTACCACATACAACAGGTTTCTAATCAGTTAGACTGATAAAAACAATTATAATGACATTGCTTGTCCCTCAAGAAATGGATTTAAAGCTAATCAAAAAGCTAAATATAAAACACAAGATTTTTATCTGATGTGGAAGTCGGATCCACATTTCTCAGGATTTATAACTGTCTCTTGGTAGACTGGTGCTTGGGTTTCTCTGTAGTCTGTTGGGCTCCTCTATTATCTGTTTTGTCAGGTTACACTGTAATCTATTCTATCGGGTTCCTCTGTTGTCTGCTCTGTCAGGTTCCTCTGTCGGGTTACTCTGTCAGTTTACTCTGTCAGGTTCCTCTTGAAATATCTTTGGGTTGTACTAGTAAACTGTGTTGTCGGGTTCCCTTGCAAACTTGTCTGTCGGGTTGTACTAAACCTTTCTTTTGGTGTTGGTGTTACCAACGGTTCAAAACTATTTTCCTTTGCATACTAATGGAAAAATATGTCTTCATTCTCTCTCCTAACTAATCAATTAAATCAAGTTATCTATTCTTATGCTCCACATCCTCAAATCAAATCAGTTAACTCTTCCATTTTATCAACATGCAATCAGTTGAGTTTAACTCCCACTCACTTTGAGTTCAAGTCTTGAATCTATCATCTTAATATATCCATCTATTTTATAAACATGCAATCAATTGATTTCAACTCCCACTCACTTTGATTTCAAATCTCTAATCAAATCCAATCAACCCATCAATCATGGAATCTTGATTGGAACCTTGAAAATCTTATAAATAGAGACCTAATTCTCTTAATTTGTTAATCACGCGCTTTGAATTCTTATGTTGGCATAAAATCAAGAACTCTATTTTGAGAGCCCATATTGCATAGAGATGGACAACAACAAGGTATGAATAAATGGTTTGCATATTCATTTTGTTTGAAATGATTTCATATTATTAATCGTTTATGCTTTATGTTTATCTTGATTTCATTCTTGATATTGGGAATACTAGTTTCTTTAACAATATCTTTGTGGTTGACATTGCAGTGTTATTGCAGGCTTCTATAGGTACTCACATATCCCTAATTATAATAGATATGTCACAAATTATAGATCCCAAGAATAAATAATACCATTAGTATCCATGCCTTGAGACCTCAACAACATGACCCAAAAATGGAATATCACATATTAAAGTAATGAGAGACAAAAATAACTAGCAATATCATATCCACAACAATGAAGAATTTTGGACCACTATCAAACACAAACATCATTGAAAATCTCAATGGAACATATTTTCTAGAGCACCAACCATATGAAGCACCATTTTCCAAACCAACAGATATACAAAACCACATCTATCACAAATAAAAAATAATGAGCACAATCCAATCACCGAAGAAGTATGTTTCCATCAATGAAAAATATACTAACACATTAATAACTCTGTAACAATGTAGATTGATGGAAAGATCCGTCACACATGTTCCAAACCATTGATTTAGAAAATTGATAAATTGATAATGGGGGCCCATAGTCTAGGAAACCATTTTAGGGTGCATACATTTTCCCCTCTTTGACTAATGTGTGATCATTCTAGGAACACATGTAGTCAAAGAATGCAGTTGAAGTGTGAGATTGATTTGGGATCACAAAACAACACAGACATCAACACCGTTGTAAATAAGTAATTAAAATTAGAACAAAGATAAGATGATTGCAAAAAAGACAAGGTCAACACCATTGTAAATAAGTAATTGACATGTCTGAGATAAGAATCTCAAGCAAGGTTTCCCCAAGCGAAACGAATGTTAGGATTGATAAAGCTGAATCAAGGATAGAATTTTGAAAGGCACTACCCCCTCATGATCAAAATTGAAATGAGATAGAGGATGGAAAGATTTCTACAATGTAGACAATTGTTATTTTGTTATTGATGTCAAACCTTAACTGGTTCAAGACTATTGCTGTATGTTTGAGTACCTTATCCATTGATTGATGAAGATTTGAAAAGAATGGGATAACAAGAAGACCAAGTAAATGGTTAAGTTATGAGTATACACTAGGGTACTTGATCATTTGGCACTTTGGCAAAGTGATACATTATTTATCTATCACTGACACTTCACTAGAAGGTCAATGTTGAACAAAGCAAAGTCAATGCCGAGCAAAGAAAAAGGTCATGCCGAGCAAAGTAAAGATGACGCCGAGTGCCAGTGAAATGTTGAGGGAGATAGAGAAAGCCGAGCAACAGTATTTTGTGCATTGATGAGATTTGAGATCTATGGCCGACATAGTTGATTCTATTGGGATATGCATTGTTAATTAAGATTGGTCGACATTCATTTAATGCACGGGAAACCATTATTAGCGCATGGATTCAATGTTTAATTAATGACTGTATTGGAGAAGTAAATTAAATGTAATGATGGAAGGATCAGTTGGATTTGACCTAACCTAAGATCTATGATCTTGATTAAGCGGAAAAAGATCTATCTGACCTAGATGAAGAGATATAATGTAACCTACTGAGGTTATTTTCATTGTATCCAAGTGTAAGGAGAAGTTGTATGCAAGATCATTGCATGGTTAATTGACTGATTGGCAAGACCTAGCAAAGAAGGCTGAGCAGAGAAGCATAGAGAGATTGCTTGATGGATTTCCAAGCAGATCTGAAGTTTGAGATGAAAATGGAGGCCACTCAGCGAATTAGCATTAGAGCTGAATCTGGATCTAGATTTGCAAAGTAAGTTGTATGTATCAGATCACACCTACTGACTACATTCTAACCATTGTATCAGTTCAAATCTTTTAACCAGGTTGACCTAACAGTCATTGTATAAATTCTTTGAACAAGGTGACATTCAAATTGGAATGTTCTAAGTCCTCTAATAAGGCCACTCCTAACAGGGTGATTAAATCCTTTAATTAGGTCACATTTGACAGTGTGTTTTGTAACCTTTAACAGGGTTGGCTCCTTACAGGGCATCACTTCAGAAGAGTGAAATTTTGGTAGCATGTTACTGGTGGTTTTTCCCATATTGGGTTTCTACATTAAATCACGGTGTTAAAATGTGTGAATGTTATTGTTGTGTTTTACTGTTAAGTTTCTGCAAGCTTATTTCATTAGTACAGTAAACTGTACACTTTTGTTGTTTATTGCTGCCGAGCAGATATAAGTTGTTGAAGTTGGTTTAAAGTTTTATATGGGCACATCTAGACCTGAGGATAACTGATTCACCCACCCTCTCAGTTATTTTGAATTCATCCTAACATCTATCACATATAAAAAATAATGAGCATAATCCAATCACCAAAGAAGTATGTTTCCATCAATGAAAAATATACTAACACATTAATAACTCTGTAACAACAAAAAAAACAATAATTAATACATCAAAAAAAGATCCCCCTTTCAAGAATCTCCCCCTTTTTCATTAATGACAACATCCATCAATAACAAACACTATCTTATTACATAGTTCTAATGCATACATTCTATCTTTCCCCCTTTGACATCAAGGACAAAGGTGGGAAACAACACACTCTACTCCACCTGGGATGAATCCTCGTACATTAGTCCAGACCAAGAACATGCAATATGTTTCCTAGACTAATGTAGTGCCCTAATGGACTTAGTTCAAATTGGGAGGGTGTAATAATCCCAATCTCTCCTAGAGATACTCAAAATTATCTTTACACAAAGCTTTTGTAAAGATGTCTACAATATGTTTTGTTGTGTCCTGTGCATGCATAATTTTTACCTCATCGTCTAACACCTTTTCCCTTAAGAAGTGGTATCAAATTGGAATATGTTTAATTGTAGAGTGTTGTACCAGATTCCTATAGATATTTATTGTGTTGGTGTTAACACAAATGATTGATATTGTTTCATCAGACATTACGCCAATATCCTTCAATATTTGTTTCATCCAAAGCACCCATGTGTAGTATGATGCAATTGCAATATATTTATCTTCTATAGAGGAAAATGATACATGGACCTGCTTCTTACATATCTATGCAACTATCTAGGGGCCAAGGAAAAATACTCCGCCACTAGCACTTTTTCTATTATCAACACTTCCAGCCTAATTTGCATTAGTATAAGATTTTAGAGTAAAAAATTATCCTTTGGGATACTATAATCCAAATTCCCCTATTCCTTTTATATATCTAAAGATCCCTTTTACTACAAAACCACGTGATTCTCTTAGTTCTTACTAAAATCCAGCTGCTAGACAGACACCATACATGATATTTGGCCTGGTAGCAGTCATCCATAGTAGTTCTCTAATCATTGATCTATATTTACTTACATATACCATGGGTGATGTACTTTATTTAGTCTACTTATATTTGGTAGACATGGGAGTACAGACTAGTTTAGAATTCTCTAATCTAACTTTTTTCACAACTCTCTGATATATTTTGACTGAGAGATAAAAATACCTTCACTATTTTGATTCGCTTGCAATCCAAGAAATAAATTAAACTCACCAATCACGGACATTTAAAATCCATAATGAATTTCACCAAAAAATTTCTTGCACGTTTCATTATTTCCTCCAATTATTAAGTCATCCACATAAAACACAACTACTAAGAACTTTTATGATTTAAATTTGAAATAAAAATTATTGTGACAAGATCCTTTCTGAAAGGTTTGGTCCATTAAATACTTATCCAGTCTTCCATGCCAAGCTTTGGGAGCATGCGTCAACCCATAAAAAGACTCCTTCAATCCACATATAATATCCAAAACATCTAACAACTTAAATTCTTCTAGTTGTTCAATGTAGAATTCTTCAGCTCACTTCATGTTCATCTAATAGACTTTAAAATCCTTGATTATTGTAAATGCCAGGAATATCCTAATGGCTTCCATTTGAGAAATAAAAGTTTCATCAAAATCAATACCGTCAACCTAATTATACCTATTGTAGACCAATCTTACCTTGTTCCTAACAATTCATCTATCCTCATCCATTTTATTTTGGAATACTGACTTTTATCCTATACCATTTTTGTCTTCTAGTATGGGAACAAGTTCCCAAGTCTGATTTTTCTCAATTTGATCCAGTTATTCTTTAGTTTCCTTCATCTAATTATGGTCACAATAAGATTCTTCCATTATCTTAGGTTCAATCTCAGAAAGTAAACATAATAAAACTTATTTTTCAGTAGCCAAGCTTTTGGTAATGACTCTTTTATTTTTATCTCCAATAATTTATATTTCTAAGTGATTTCCCTATACATACTTCAAAGTTTTTGATATATTTGTCGGAGCATCCTAGGTTTCTCTCTATTTATCTTCTTCTTTATTCTTTTCTTTTGTTTCTCTGCTTGTGGACTCATCAGATTCATATATTTCTTGTATAGTCTGGTTCATTCTCTTCACAAAACCATTTTGATGTAGGGTCCTAGGAACAATCAACAGTATTCTTATCTCATACATCTCACAAAAGATGTTAAACTAATCACTAAAAAATTCTCCCCCTCTATCAGATCTTAAGCATTTAATATTTTTATCAACTTCATTTTCAACTCTAGCTTTGAATATCTTAAATTTTTTTGATGCCTCAATTTTTTCTCTTAAGAATGTAACCCAAGTCATTCTAGAATGATCATAAATTAAGATCAAAATATACTTTCACCTTCTAGACTCTTTAGAGCACATAAGTATGTGTGCACAAAATCAAACAGTCTAGTATCAGATTGTTCTTGTCCTCTAAAAGTCCCCTTTTTTTTGTTCACCCACTTGACATTCTCTCCAAACACTTTTATTTGATTCAATTAATCTCGTTAGATCTCTTACTACTCTTGTCAAACTTTATATCTTCATAAAATTGTCAAAGTTGATGTGACACATCCTTCAATGTCATAGCCAACTTTCATCGATCTGTGATAACAATTAGCACTGCCTATAAATAGTAGCATCCAACTAATACATATTTCTTCTAGTCCTTTTATCTGTATTAATAACAGTTCTAGATCCTTTTTGGATTTCAAAACCACTATCCTAAAAGACAACATTGTAACCATTTTCACACATCTATCCAACACTTAAACATCATATTATGTAATCCTTTCACATAGTACACATTGTCTATATTATGTTTTCCATCAAAGGTAATAGAGCCTATCCTAACAATTTGTGTAGTTTGATCATCTCTAAATCTAACAAAACTACCATCATATTTCCCAAGTTTCACAACCTTACTTTTTTTACTGGTCATATGATTAGAGCTTGACCATTTTCAATCAACCATTCATCCTTATCACTTGTAACATGTAATGTAGTTGCAACAATTTTAGTATTACTTTCTACAGATATTATATTACTAACTTTAGATTCAACTTCAACTTCTTCAACATAAAACAAACAATCAGTTTCTTCTAATTCATCATATGAGATACTAGCATCTTCATTAACATAATAGGCCTTCTTATTGAATTTTAATTTTGGTCTTGTCCCTTTTTCCAAATATCTAGTAGCTATATATGACCAACATCTCCACATCTAAAACGTTTAAGAGGTAAGATACCTTTATACTTACCAATCCCTTTCTTTTGCGTTCTTACAAAGTTTTCTTTCACTTCTTCAATGCTCTCATAATCTTAATATTATTCTATCTTTGTTTCTTTGAAAGAAATCTCAGATCTAGCTTTGTCTTTTCTAAAATATATCATATCAAATTCTGAGATTGCCAAATAATTGTTCTCTGGTGAATTTTTCCCAATTATAAGTTTCTTCAATTGTTGATACCTTGTCACTGTAGGTTTTTCGTAGAGTCCTCAAAATTTTCTCTATCACATCCTTATCATTGAGAGTGCTACAAAGATTTCTAATCTCATTTACAACATCATTGATTTTTTGGAAGTAGCTTTCTATATCTTCTACTTCTTCCATCATCAATTTCTCATATCTTCCTTTAGCAAACTACATCTTAGCTAGTTTAACCCTATCATTTCCTTCATATATTTTTTTTAGTTTTTCCCAAACTTCAAAAGCAGTTTCTAATGCAACAATCTTCACCAATTTAGTTTTAGATAATACAATAAAAATAACATACCCCGCTCTTTCATTTTATTCATAAGTATCAATCTCATTCAGAGTAGTAGGTCCACTTGTCGACACCTTATATTTTTCTCTGTATCTTTCCATGTCTTGTAACTCAAATAAATTAGATATCCTCTCATATTCACTTTCTAGAAGCCTTAGTCAAATCCATCAAAGGTAGGAATAGTAACTTTATACATCATTAGATCTCCCTGAGTGGTTAGGCTCACTATCTGGAGACTAAATCTCTAATACAAATTGTTGAATATCTTGGACAACTGAGACATGGGGTGAATCACTTGTAGATTGAACTTTTATCAACTTTACAGATCTAGATTTAATGAATTAATTCTTTAACGACTCAACCAAACTAGATGTAAACATGAATAGGCACACACATGAATCATACACAATGAAAACCATATTTTTACATAGAAAACACAATATGGGAAAACCATTGAGAAGCTCTTTCTCATGAATTAAAATATCAGTTAAGGTGATTTTTTTTAAAAAGGTGGCTTACTGCTAGAATTATTATTCTGGGTGGGCTCACTACCCAGAAGGGTTCACTACCATGAGAAATAATAATGAAAAGGAAATCCACCATTATAATAAAACTTCCAAAACAAAACCTTGGATCACTACCTCCAATGTCTAACAACAACCGCACACATGCTCCGCTCACAACCCAACTTCAGGTCTTTGCAATACCTTTCACAATATCTTGCAATTTATTTATTTTTATATAAATTCAATACAAGTCCATCACAATAATCATCTTATTTATATATCTTTAAAATATGAAATCATCAGGCTGGCCAATGAAACATAGTTTAAAATAGTGGTGCAAGAGCATCTCGGGAGCACATTCATGCATATGATATCAAAATTTCAAATTTTGTTTTGTTTTGGTATATTTGATGTAAATAAGGCCCTTTTGGACCATGAATGGTCATTTGGAACCATTTGCACAAACTAGGGTCCAATAAGGTAAAAGATGTGAAAGTTGTCAAAATTGTAATTGTTGTCATGATAACTTTTTGGCATTACCGTGACAACTTTTGCTAATGAGGTTAAAATGGTATTGGGGTTAGTTGGAGGCTTAAACTAGTTTTTATGGGCATAAATAGACTGATTTCTCATTCCCAAGGGGTTCACGGTTTTGCAATTGGAAGTTGAAGCAATAAAAAACACTTTATTCTCTGCATTTTTAAATGTTTATGTCTACAACGGTCATTGGTGTGGCCTATACTTGAAACATCAATGCCTGAGGTTGATTGGGATTGATGGAACACCTTTCATTTTCTTTTGGTTTAACTAATTTTAATTAAGTTTTGAGGGAGTTATACCATTTGTAGTGAAGGCATGTCCAATTTTTTGAGTTTTCTTCTGCAACAGTCCTATTATTTTTCTTGGTACAAATTGTACCTTCCACTCACCGATCTAAGACTAGTCGGGATAGAAAGGGATATGAGTCTAGTTTAATTTTATTTTGGTCTCATCAAAATCCATTCAGATTTGAGTGAGATATCATAATTTTTTATAAAATCTATCTAAAAACCTACCTAGGGTAAACAATGAAAATAAAAAGTTCATTTCTCAACCCTCCACTTGTGAGAAATGCTAAAAATTAGTGGAGACATTTTTTTATATGATTTACAACATTTTCAATTTGGAGGGTCTGGAGATGGAGGTTGTATGTATTTTTAGTCAGCCCCAGGTCTGATATTTTGATGTATTAGATATTTTGAGAGTATTTGAGAGCAATTTGAAAGCATAGGAAAACATTAGAGATGATGTGTGAAGTTGTCACAAGCCTGATTCCTTAATTTGGAGGTATTTGGGATAACATAGACTCACAATTGTATAACTGTCCCAAATAATCATCATATCACAACTTTGTTTTCAGTAGTGATAATTACCCTAAGAAAACCCCAAGTAGAAAGTTTTGGTGTTGGGAAACTCTTGGGCTAAGACTAGGTCTTTGGTAGGGTCCTACAAGTGTTGGTTGCGTCCTTAGCCATTAATGTTAGCAATTCTACTTGCAAATAACTAGTGTTTATAAATGAAAAGGGTATGTGGGAATGTTTGAAACTACCAATCTACACTTGTTGTGATGTTACATATCCAAGATCAATGTACCTTGAAGTTCATATTGCCTCATGTTATTGGTTTAAGCCTTGTATGTTGATAAAATTCTAAAAAAAAATAGGTGTGACTGAAGGTGTTTGTCAGGGCTACTTTATGGAACCATTGCCTTCGTGCATTGTAACCTTGTGATTTGTCCCTCCTCTACATCAAATAGGTCTAGAATAAACATTCTCATGGTGGGAGGATTGAAAAGTGTACCAAACAACACACATTGCCTTGACAAAGCCACATGTTATCCATATAATTCAAATGCTAGATCCCAAGAAAAAATAACACTAATAGTAGCCATGCCTCCAGACCGCATCAATGAAACCCAAAAATAGAATATCGTAAATTAAAGCACTCAAAGATATAAAACCAAACTAACAATACCATATCTGGAACAACAGAGAGTTCTAGACCACTATAAAAAAATAAAAATACTAAAAACCTCCTTGGAACACATTTTTAGATCACCAACCATCTGGAGCACTAGTCTCCAAATCAACAAAACCACATTTGTAACATATCAAAAATACTGGGAAAAATCTAATCACAAAAGTAGTATGTTGCCATCAATGACAACCATAATAACACATCAATAAATATGTAACATAAACAAAAAAAACTAACACATCAACAAAAAGCTCCCCCTTTAAACATATATGCCCTAAAGCAAGGACAAAATCAAGGGCAATAGAGAACATGACAAAAGGAGAGAACATAATGGATTCACTAACTAGAATTAGTATAAGTATTTGATAACTCATGTACATCTATTATAATTGAATTGAATTGAGTTCATCCCCCAAAGGTAGTGGAACTACAAGCACATTGGAAGAAGAGAATATAAGATGAACAAATGAAAGGTTTTTTAAGGAAACATTGTGGAGACCAAAAAGAGAGATAGATCTCAATAATTTGCATTGTCCCCAAGTAGAAAATATAAGGAACATTTACAACAATTGCACATGTACAACATAACATATATACAACATGTAGAAGAATTGAGATACAAATAAAATAATGTCACAATAGGTTTGGTCCCTTTATTACCTTGCGCCAATAGAGAAAAAATGGTCATCAAAAAATATTTTAATATAACACAAAGAAAATATCAAGCAGCACATCATGAGGGAAGCACATAATGTATAGGAAAATACACAAAAGAGTCCATTGCATAAGTGAAGTTACTCAAGAGAATTATCTACCTCTCAATATTAGTTAAAATCACTTAGGGATGGGGGACAATAAGAAAGTGGAGAAACAAAAAGCATGGTAGATAAAGATACTATGAGTTACAAACAAAGATTGTGCTCTAATGACGAGTCACTAGTAACTAAGATTAATGCTTTGAATTTTTTTGAAGAAAGTTCATGATTGATTTCAATAACCTCATATATATCATTAGAATCTTTAGTATCAATATTATTTTCATCATTATTAGCATCATTAATAAATTCATCCATGTCATCATCTAGATTAATTTTAGTAGTATCTTTAATTTCAAAAGAATAACTATCATGATTAGCCAAAATAGTGGTATTTGGTATCCAAGTAGAATTTTCCTATAATATTGTGAATAGATCAATTGGTAAATCACCATTTCATGTTGTTTATGGTAGGAATAATAAGGGTGTTTTAATTTGGTACAACTACCACTTTAAGATAGAATCTCTGATGGGGAAACATTTGCACAATGCCTTTAATAGTTGCAGACAAAAGTGAGACATAAGTTGGAGGCAAGCAATGAGAGACACAAAACTATATTAGTTAGAAGTCGGTGAGATCAAGCCATAAATAAAGGAGATCTGATGATGGTTTATTTTTGAAGAGAGATGTTTCCTACAGGAACATACCACAAGTCAAAGTATTATAAAATGTATCCTGGTAAGCTTCTTAATAAAATCAATGACAATGCTTATGAGGTAGATTTACTAGCTAGTCTAAGTATTTCCCCTATGTTTAATATTATTGATCTCTATACCTTTCATGGTGAAAATCATGATGATGACAGTGATGAGGAAATTAATTGGAAATATACAATTCCATGTAGGAAAAAGGAAAATATCTTTAGATAAGAAGACCATTCATACTCAACAAGTTTGAGGAGAATACAATAGATTCTTGGTATAGTGGGAAGGATTAGCACCAAAAAAAATAAAATGGATTATATCTAGTGGGACTTGAAGTAGCTAGAACACATTAGCTGACAGGAGTTTGAAAACAAGAACTTGCATGAGTTGCATTCGTTTAATTTCCAGAAGAGAATGATGAGGTACTTTTGAAGGTCATAACTTTTTACTTGGCTCTCTATTTGGGCTAAAATTTTACATTGGGAAACATTTCAATGATTTATAAAATATGTGAATGGAATCTATTTATTTGAACCAAATATGAACACATTTTTGGGGCTAAATTCCTTCATATAAAGTCTAAAATGGGCCTTTTCGAGTTTTTTTTCTCTAGATTTTAATTCTTATGTATATTTTAATTCATGCACGTAATGAGCATACTGAGCTGAGGGATAGTGTCACTAGAGTTAACTTTCCATAATTAGCATATTTCATAGTCATTCAAATAGATATGAAAATGATTAAAAAATGACAAAATTTAGATCTTCTAAAAATATGCCAAAAAAGGAAATTTATGGGTTGTAGCTAAAATAAGCTTATTTTTATTGTAGCAACATAGCGGTTGGAAAATAATGAAGAATTGTTAATCGAATTTTTGTAATTTCTTTTGTGTCCTTTATTTTTGTTTCAATGGTGAATGTTTGGTTATAAATTGGTTTTATTAGTTTACATTTTTTTCAAATAATAATTATGTTGGTTGATGAACTAAGGAACTAATTGTCTTTGGTGTAATAAGAAAACTCTATTAAAACATTTTCCTTTGTTCTCCTAGAGGACTAGTGGATATGTATTTGTTATGACTTTCCTAATTCAATATAAGAAACTTGTGCCAAATATTTTTAGAGCGCGTGCTTGATACATTGTTAGAGAGTTATTCTTGTACTAATTTTTATATTACTCAAGAAGTGCAATTTTTTTGAAGGGATTAAGGTTAAGAGAAATAAACTAGTTTTACATATTTAGTTTTTAAAATGTATTGAATAAAAGAGATATTTAGATATTCTAAAATAATATGTTCATATGAGGAGCATTTCATTAAAATAAATATCACATTCTTGCACATTGGGTATGTCTAAGTTATGTCAACTATTTTATTATTTTATTTCTTTTCAATTGTCAAATTGTAATCTATAAGAATACCATGCATGATCGTTAAGACAAGTCTAAAAGTACCACACACAATTGTTATGTACTTGAAGTCTTTCCTTTCTCAATCTAAGTTGACTTATATTCATTTAATTTAAATTGTAAGTACATTCTTGAGGTTTCCAAGAAACAGCTTGGAGCATCAATAGTTTCCAAATTCGTAAATGTTTTATCATAGATATAATAGATGAATGTCATAGATAATAAGATGAAAATGCACATATATAATTTTTGATTATTTAATATGAATTGTCCAAGACTTGTCTATAAACGTGACATCTAATTATCTGTTTCAAATGCTTTTATACTTAGTTTGATGAAAAAAAAATGGAGATTGATTGAAGTTGAATAAAAAGTTATGTTCAAATAATATGGACCCATTCCACTTGCATTGACAAAATTACATCTAGAATTCAATCCACGACTAAGAAATATATACAAATTGTACTAAATCCAAATCGCCAAAATAAACTTAAAAAGACATTGCAATGCCAAAGTCACAATAAATGCAAGCTTTTCTCCTCAACATAAGTATAAGATATTGACTGACAAGAAATTTAAACGATTGCAGGTATGATATTAAAAATTTTGAGGAAGAAAAGTGCACTTCTTTGCTTGTGGTTCCACCTCTGCCTTTATAAATCCAAGCTGAGCGTTCCACGTTGAATCTGGTACGCTCAGAGAGAAATAATCTTCATCAAATTCTACATATGTTATAAAGTTGAGGTTTTCCCGATTGGATTTCTCCAGATATTATAAAGTTGAGTTAAAGAAGTCAAATTCTTTGGCAATTTGTAATGTATTATTTCAAATGATGATGCAAATAGATTTATATACAATTTTCATAGAAATTTCTTTTGGACTCGAGAAATTTTTATTGAGACTAATTTTTAATGTGTTATGGTTCAATACCACTTGAGAATCTTCCTAATTTGAACATGAATAAATAATAATAATCGTTATTAAGTGTGAAAGAAATATAAAAGCATACAAAGGTAGTAATTTTAGGGTAATACTGATATATACCGATTCAAAGGTACATTAACAACTATAATCATTTCGTTATGGCAGGTAGGGGCGATGTAGATTCTAGATCTTTAGAACAGACGCCCACTTGGGCTGTGGCCATTGTTTATCTGGGCTTTATACTCATTTCTACACTAATTGAACAAGCTGTACATTTTCTTACCAAGGTTTTCTTTCTATCTATTTGCACTTATGTTTAATCTTTGTGTCTTTTTTTCCTTTCATATGTTGCAAGTTTGGGTGTTGGGAGCCCCTAAGGCTAATAATAGTTCTATGGTAGGGTCCTACAAGTGTAGGTTGAGTCCTTAACCATTAATGTTGGCAGTTCTACTTGTAAAGGACTAGTGTTTATTGATGAAAAGTGTATGTGGGAATGTTAGAAACTACCAATGTGCACTTGTTGTGATGTCACAGATCCAAGATCAGTGTACCATTATGTTCACATTACCTTATGCTATTGGTTCAACCCTTGTATGGTGACCAAATTCTAGAAACCAATAAGTGTGATCGAAGGTGTTTGTAAGGGCTAGTTTATGGAACCATTGTCTTTGAGCATTGTAACCTTGTGATTTTTCCTTCCTCTACATCAAATATATCTAGACTAAACATTCATGTGGTGAGGGGGAATGAAAAGTGGATCACACTACACACATTGCCTTAACCAAACCACATGTTATCCATATGTTGCAAATGCTAGAGCCTAAGAAGAAATAACACTGTTAGTAGCTCCGCCTCCGGACCACATCAGCACAACCTAAACATAGAATATCACAAATTAAAGCACTGAGAGATACGAAACCAAACTAACAATACCATATCTGGAACAACAGAGAATTCCTAACCACTTTCAAACACAAACATCACTAAAAACCTCCCGAGAATACATTTTTTAGAGAACCGACCATCTGGAGCACTAGCCTCCAAACCAACAAATCTACAAAACCACATTTGTACATATCAAAAATATTGATCAAAATCTAATCACCAAAGTAGTATTTTTCCATCAATGAAAACCATACAAACACATCAATAAATCTGGAACATCAACAACAACAACTAACATATCAACACCAAGCTCCCCCTTTCAATAGATATGCCCCCAAGCAAGGATAAAACCAAGGGTAGTAGAAAATGTGACAAAAAGAGAGAACATAATAGATTCACTAACTAGAATTAGTATGAGCATTTGATAACTCATGTATATCTATTATAATTGAATTGAATTGAACTCATCCCCCAAAGGTAGTGGAGCTACAAGCACACTGGAAGAAGAGCATATAAGATGAACAAATGAAAGTTTTTTTAGGGAAACATGGTGGAGACCAAAAAGAGAGATAGATCTCAACAATTTGCACTGTCCTGAAGTAGACAATATAAGGCACATTTACAACAATTGCACATGTACAACATAACATATATATGACACGTAGAAAAATTGAGATACAAATAAAGGAATGTCACAATTGGTTTGGTCCGTTTATTACCTTGCACCAATACAGAAAAAGGGTCCTCCAAAAATAGCTTAATATAACACAAAGACAATATCAAGCAACACATGACAAGGGAAGCATATGGCATATAGGAAAACACACAAAAGAGTTCATTGCATAAATGAACCTAGTCAAGAAAATTATTTGCCTCTTAATATTGCTTAACATAACTTAGAGATGGTGGAAAATATGCCAGTGAAGAAACAGCAAGCATGGTAGATATAGCTACAATGTGTTTCAAACAAAGACAATGCTCTAATGATGAGTCACTTTGTTTGTCACTAGGAACTAAGATTAATGCTTTGAATTTTTTTTAAGAAAGTTCATGATTGATGTCAATAACCTCATATATATCATTAGAATCAATATTATTTGCATCAACATTGCTAGCATCATTAAAATTTTCATCCATATCATCATCTAGATTATTATAATAGTATCTTTAATTTGAAAAGAACAATTATCATGATTAGCCAAAATAGTGGAATTTGGCATCCAAGTAGAATTTTCCTATAATAGCTAAATGTGAATAGATCAATAGGTAAATCACCATTTCATGATGTTTATGGTAGGAATTATAAGGGTTTTTTTAATTTGGTTCAACTACCACTTTAAGATAGAATCTGTGATGAGGAAGCATTTGCAGGATGCTTTTACTAGTTGCAAACAAAAGTGAGATATAAGTTGGAGGCAAGTAATGAGAGATACAAAACTATATCAGTTAGAAGTCAGAGATATCAAGTCATAAATAAAGGTGCCTGGTGATGGTTCATTTTTGAAGAGAGAGATTTCCCACATGAACATACCACAAGTCAAAGTATAAGAAAATTTGTCCTTGTAAGCTTCGTAATAAAATCAATGACAATACTTATGAGGTAGATTTACTAGCTAGTCTATATATTTCCCCTATGTTTAATATTATTGATCTTTATACCTTTCATGGTGAAGATCATGATGATGGCAATGCCGAGGAAATGAATTAGCAATAGGCAATTCCATGTACAAAAAAGGAAAATATCGTTACATAAGAAGACCATTCATACTTGACACTTGAGGAGAATACAATAGATACTTGGTATAGTGGGAAGGATTAGCACCCACAAAATAAAATAGAATATAGAGTAGGACTTGAAACAGATAGATCGTGCATTAAGTGATAGGAGTTTGAGGACATGAACTTGCATGAGTTGCATTCTTTAATAACTAGAGGAGAATGATGAGGTACTTTTGAAGGTCATAAATTTGTACTCAGGTCTCTATTTGGGCTAAAATTTACATGGAGAAGCATCTCGATGATTTATAAAATATCCGAATGGAATCTATTCCATTGAACGAGATCTCAACATATTTTTGGGGATAAATTCCCTCACATAAGGTCTAAAACATGACTTTTAGAGTTTTTTTTTTAAATTTTCTATCTAGATTTTAATTCTCAAATATATTTTAATTCATGCATGATATGAGCATACCAAGCTGAGGAATAGTGTCACTAGAGTTAGCTTTCAATGATTAGAAAATTTCATAGTCATCCAAATAGATATGAAAATGATAAATGATAGAATTTGGATCTTCTGAAAATCTGCCAAAAAAGGAAATTTATGGGTTGTCGCTAAAATAGGCTTATTTTTTTATTGTAGCAAAAAAATGGTTGGAAAATAATGAAGAATTTTTAATCTATTATTTGTAGTTTCTTTTGTGTCCTTTTATTTTTTGTTTCAATGGTGAATGTTTGGTTATAAATTGGTTTCATTAGTTTACATTTTTTTTCAAATAATAATTATGTTGCCACAATAAAAAAAACAAGGAACTAATTGTCTTTCCTGTAATGAGAGAACTCTATTAAAATATTTTCCTTTGTTCTCCTAGAGGACGAGTTTGTTATGGCCTTCCTAATTCAATATAAGAAACATGTGCCAAATATTTTTAGAGCTCGTGTTTGATACATTGTTAGAGAGTTATTCTTGTACTAATTTTTGTATTACTCAAGAAGTGCACACTTTTTTTGAAGGGATTATGGTTAAGGGAAATAAACTAGTTTTACATATTTAGTTTTTAAAATGTATTCAATAAAAGAGATATTTAGATGTTCTAAAATAATATGTTCATATGAGGGTTATTTCATGAAAATAATTATCATATTCTTGCACATAGGGCATGGCTAAGCTATGTGAACTATTTTATTATTTTATTTCTCTTTAATTGTCAAATTGTGATCTATAAGAATATCATACATTATCCTTCATTGTTACAAGTCTAAAAGTACCACACATAGTAGTTATGTACTTCATTGTTACAAGTCTAAAAGTACCACACATACAGTAGTTATGTACTTGAAGTCTTTCTTTTCTAAATCTAAGTTGACTTATATTCATTTAATTTAAATTGTAAGTACATTCTTGAAGTTTCCAAGAAATAGCTTGGAACATTAATAGTTCCCAAATTTGTAAATGTTTTATCATAAATATAATAGATGAATGTCATAGATAATAAGATGAAAATACACATATATAATTTTTGATTATTTAATTTGAATTGTCTAGGACTTATCTATAAACGTGATATCTAATTATCTGATTCAAATGCTTTTATACTTTGTTTGATGAGAAAAAAATGGAGATTAATTGAAGTTGAATAAAAAGTTATGTTCAAATAATATGGATCCATTACACTTGCATTGACAAAATTACATCTAGAATTCAATCCAAGACTAAGAAATACATACAAATTGTATTAAATCCAAACCGCCAAAATAAACTTAAAAGGACATTGCACTACCAAAGTCAAAATAAATGCAAGCTTTTCTCCTCAACATAAGTATAAGATATTGACTGACAAGAAATTTAAACCAATTGCAGGTATGAGATAAAAAAAATGAGGAAGAAAAGTGAAATTCTTTGCTTGTGGTTCCACCACTGCCTTTATAAATCCAAGCTGAGCGTTCCACGTTGTATTTGGTACGCTCAGAGAGAAATAATCTTCATCAAATTCTACATATGTTATGAAGTTGACGTATTCCCGAGAGGATTTTTCCAGATATTATGAAGTTGAGTTAAAGAAGTCAAATTCTTTGGCAATATTTTAATGTATTATTTCAAATGATGATGCAAATAAAGTTGAGTTAAAGAAGTCAAATTCTTTGGCAATATTATAACGTATTATTTCAAATGATGATGCAAATAAAGTTGAGTTAAAGAAGTCAGATCCTTTCGCAATATTGTAATGTATTATTTCAAATGATGATGCAAATAGATTTATATACAATTTTCATAAAAATTTCTTTTGGACCCTCGAACTTTTATCGAGACTAATTTTTAATGTACTATGGTTCAATACCACTTGAGAATCTTCCTAATTTTAACATGAATAAATAATAATCGTTATTAACTGTGGAAGAAATATAAAAATATAAAAACATACAGAGGTAGTAATTATAGAGAGTAAGAAAAGATATTCTGTGATCGATTATAGAGTGTGATTGGGTATGACGTTAAATCTTGATGAACAACTTCAATATATCAAATTATATTATGACGATCAATCAGAGAGTGTGATCCAAAATGTCGATACAAAAACTTCAACACAATCAAATCTAAAAATAATATATATGTATAACATAATAGATTATAATAGAAAATTGATATCATTTTGTGTATTTGTTATACAGTGGCTCAAGAAACGCAGAAGGAAATCCTTTGGAAAAGCACTAGGTAAGATCAAAGGAGGTGAATAATTTGGTGTTGTCATAATCAATTTCAGTCTGAACTGTTTGGCTAAACATTTATATTGATTCTTCTCGTGTGTATGATCAATAATTTGGTGTTGTCATAACCAATTTCAGTCTGAATTATTTGGTTAAAGATTTATATTGATTCTTCTGGTGTGTATGCAGAATTGATGCTGTTTGGATTTATCACCCTTCTGCTTAATGTTGGGCAGAAACCAATTTCAGAGATTTGTATATCAAAGAGCTTGAAAGAAGGAGACGGGCATCATCATCGTAAGCTTTTGTTGTTAGCTTCTGAAACGGGCACTATGGCGTAGCTTGGCCACAGTGGAGACTGTGACTGGTCATTGTGCTAAAAGAGTAAGTATTTATTCTTAGAATTCATAGTATTTCTAATGGAAATTACTTTTTTTAAGTGGTTTTGTTTGTGTTATTTTTGTTGGGATAATGAAGTACGGTCTTTCATTGTATGGCAGAAAGTCACCGTACGGTGAAGAGAATGGAAAAGAGGAGTCATGTACGGCTTGAAGGGAAGAGGAGTTCCCGTACAGCAAGGAGACTTCTGTATGGTGAAGGCTGGACTTCGGTGAATGCATCTCACCGTACGGCAAGACCACCGTCGGTGAAGGCAATCTCAACGTCCGGTTGGAGTCTACCATCGGTGGAGGCATGGAGTGTGTGACGGGTGTGCCGTAGGTGTCGGGTGTGCTGTAGGTGCCGGGTACTCGGTACCATAGGTGCTGAGGAGACTCCCTTACAACGAAGGCCAAAGGTATGGTGGAGTGATGTCGTACGACTGGAGTGTGTGTCGGGTGTGCCGTAGGGTGTCAGGTGTGCCATAGGTGCCGGGTACTGGGTACCATAGGTGTCAGGTAGTATGTGCCAGTATGGAGTATGGCGGGCACAAGTACGTGAATGTTTCCAGTACGATGACAGTTATGGTGTGAAGCAGAGTTGGTTGACCGGTTATGTAATGTAATGGTTAATATACCGAACTCTATAACAAATTGCATAATGTATAAATGTATGCGAGATTCGTTGGGAGCGATGGTGAAGTGTGAGGTTAATTGTAACGACAAACTGAGCCTGTGAGCCAGTGCAAGAATATGTTGTTCATTGTATGTAATATTGATTACTGTAATACAAAGATTTGGTCGGGTTCTTGTGTGGTGGGTTTTTACCTGAAAGGGTTTCCCACGTTAAATCTGGTCTCATGCGTTTATCTTTTGTGCATTATTGTGTTTTCTCTGTTCTTTGCTTTCCTATGCATCTCAGTAGTTTGAACTTTATATTATTTCTCCTGTAAGTTGACATTTTGAAAGCAGTTCCGCAAGTATCTTTCCTAACAAGTGGTATCAGAGCCAGACCCATTACCATTATTCTGTTGGATAGGGTTGGTCGTTGGTGTCAATTTGGTTCCAGTGGGAGTTAGTGAAGTGTTGTTCTTGCAATCGAGATGGCAGGTACATTAGGGAGAATATAAATTGAAAAGTTTAATGGCACAAACTTTGAGTTGTGGAAACTTAAAGTTGAAGATATGTTGGTAGACCGAGATCTATGGACTTCTGTGTCTGGGAACAAGCCTTCAGGCATGAAGTAGGAAGATTGGGATCTGGCAGATCGAAAGGCGAGAGGAATGATACGATTGACACTGGCAGATAGTGTTCTGTTAAACGTCTATGAGGAGAAAACTGCACATTCTTTGTGGAAGAAATTGGGAGGTATTTATCAGGGAAAATCCTTGGTAAACAAGCTCTTCCTGAGAAAGAAATTGTATTCTCTGAAGATGGACGAAGGAATTGTTGTGGCTAGTCACTTAAACGCTTTCAATATGGTGATTGCACAACTGACATCTGTTGGTGTGTCCATAAGTGAAGAGGAGCATTGCATGTTATTGTTGAGTTCTTTGCCTGATTCGTGGGACCATCTTGTGATGGCCATTGGAAGTATGACTACTCAGTTTAAAATGGATGAAGTAGTTTCTGCACTTCTGTCGGAGGAGATGCAGAGGAGATCTTTTGAGGTGGCTAAGGAGGCTCTTTCTATTTGAGACCAATCGAAGGACAAATGCAAGAAGAAATGCAAAGCGAAGTGCTGGAATTGCGGGCAGACTGGTCATATCCGAAAGGATTGCAAAGAGAAGAAGAAAAAGAAGATAGTGGAGAGTTCTTTTGATTCTGAGTCTTCTGATAGCGATGATAAAGATGTCAGTGGTGCTGCTTTGGCTAATTGGTCATCTGATGATGACTGGTTGGAATAATTCAATCTTCATGTGGAAGATGGTGGTCATGATGCCATGTGTGACTCGACACTATAGTACGGTAGGAGTTGTTGGCAGTGATGTACATGCCATATGTAACTCATCACCATAGTTCAGTGGGAGTTATTGGCATTGACGTAGCAAATGGTCTTCATCAGTATTGCAGATGGTGGAAGGTGAGATCCTAATATGGCAGAAGGATCTTTTCACATTTGCTGAAGTACTGATTGGCGATGTTTATCTTCATGTGACTGAAGATGTTGACATCTTGAGGGCTCAACAGGGTCCTCGGTAAAGGTGTGGATTCTTCTTTCATGTTAAGCCATGTTGAGTAACTCTGTACTTCATCAAGTGGGAGATTGTTGGGATAATGAAGTACGGTCTTTCACCGTATGGCAGAAAGTCACCGTACGGTGAAGAGAATGGAAAAGAGGAGTCACATACGGCTTGAAGGGAAGAGGAGTTCCCGTATGGCAAGGAGACTCCCGTACGGCGAAGGCTGGACCGTCGGTGAAGGCAATCTCAACGTCCAGTTGGAGCCTTTCGTCGGTGGAGGCATGGAGTGTGTGTTGGGTGTGCCGTAGGTGCCGGGTACTCGATATCGTAGGTGCTGAGGAGACTCTTCTATGGAAAAGGATGAAGGTACGGTGGAGTGATGACGTATGGCTGGAGTGTGTGTCAGGTATTCCGTAGGTGTCAGGTACTGGGCACCGTAGGTGTCGGGTAGTATGTGCCAGTATGGAGTATGGCGGGCACGAGTACGTGAATGTTTCCAGTACGATGATAGTTATGGTGTGAAGCAGAGTTGGTTGACTGGTTATGTAATGTAACGGTTGATATACCAAACTCTATAATGAATTGCATAATGTATAAATGTATGCGAGATTTGTTGGGAGTGATGGTGAAGTGTGAGGCTGATTGTAACGACAATCTGAGCCTGTGCAAGAATCCGTTGTTCATTGTATGTAATATTAATTACTGTAATACAAAGAGTTGGTCAGGTTCTTGTGTGGTGGGTTTTTACCTAAAGTGGTTTCCCACGTTAAATCTGGTCTCATGCATTTATCTTTTGTGCATTATTGTGTTTTCTTTGTTCTTTGCTTTCCTATGCATCTCAGTAGTTTGAACTTTATATTATTTCTCATGTAAGTTGACATTTGGAAAGCGGTTCCGCAAGTAGCTTTCCTAACAATTTTGATGTAGGGGAAGGTTCCTCTGATATCACAAGAAGGACTATAGCATTGTCTTGCATTGTAATCATGACACTAGGATGGGTAAAGGTATTATTCTTTAAACTTCCTCGTTGTTGTTGAGGAAAACATGATAATAATGATTAGAATCTTATGTGATTTGTGCATATGAGGAAATGGAAAGCATGAGAGGAAGAAACTAAGACATTGGATTATGAATTTTTAACAGGTAGGTAGGTAGGTTTATGTTTTAATGTTTTCTTTATTTTGGTTAAATAGGTATACATCATATCTAGTTTGATTGACTTAAAATTCTATCAAAATTTATATTTAATTATTAAAATGGTAGGTGTTGTGTTTAACAATAGTCAAACAATTTGTAGTTGAGAAAACAACAATGAAACAAAATTAGTTCATTGATGTTTAACAATAATCGACAATTTATGGTAGACAATGAAAAAATGAAATAAAAATGACCTATCAAAATTTACATTTAATTGTTGAACTGGCAGAATTTTAGAATAGCCAAAAAAAATAATTTATGATGCAAAAAGGAATAATGAAATAAAGGTAACATATCAAAATTTATCTTTAATTATCAAAGTAATTGTATATCAATTAAAATAGTAAATATAAACTAATGTGCCAAACATGCATACATAATTGAGAAAATTATGTGGAAAATTAATACCTTTTGAATATTTTAAAAAAAAATCTTAATTTAATCTTCTATTTTTTTCTTTAATATATCTACGAATTCAAGTTTCATAGTTTCAAAAAGTATCAAATATATTAAATTAGAGTTAAATGAGATTTACATGGAAGAATGAATGGCATAATTGGAAGTCTATATTGCAAAAATTATAAATTGTAATATTAAACCTAAAAAATATTAACTTATTTCTAGATTGTTTTTTAATTTTAAACATGGAAAATGAAATTGTAATGTTACAGATCCTTCTAGATTGAGACAGATTTAACCATAGTTTTTATTCTAAAAGTTTTTAACCATAGTTTGTAATGTATAATTCATCTATCATTTAATTTATTTTGAAATTAGTTTTTAGTATATTTTTATGAGATACTATATTTAATATTTTATTACTATAAACATGTTATTATTATATTTTATTGTTTATATATATATATATATATATATATATA
>MU225038.1:408292-420926 GCA_018584345.1 Thuja plicata | reverse complement strand
TTTCACATGTTTACTTTAGAAAAATCTAAATAGAAATTGAAAAATAAAAATAGTTGATTGTAATTGGTTGAAATGAGTTTTTTTAATCACTCGTTAAAAAAACTCATTGCAATAGTATCTAGCCTAACGAAAAATACTAATAAGAACACAAATTTTTAATACCTATGCATGATTGATTTGAAATTAATAATTTGTCATTATGTGCATCCACACCTATGGTTCTTTGCCATTTATTTTTTGCTTCTCAACAAAGAAGGTAAACATAATTAAGATTCTAAATAAAATTTTATTTATTATTTGTAATTATTTATGGGGATAATAAAAATGAAATTTGATTGAACATGGTGGTTTACATTATCTTGGATTTCATTCATGTCCTTGATTGTAAGTAAAAACTATTTATTTTTTTTTGTTTTCTTTTTCAATAAAATAATTAGAGAAGCATAAGAGATATAATGGTTTTTATAACCAAGAATGTGATATTATTATAATTTTCTTTTTCTTTTTTAGATAGATGGTTAATTATAATAATTTTTAAAATTAGTGTAAGTATTTATTTAGATAATTAAAGAGTTCATTTTCTTTAACTTTTAAAAATGTATAATTTAATTTTTACGATGTGATAATTTTATTTGACTAATCTAATTTATTTTCATTAATTAAAAAAATAGGGATAAGAGTGTTCTTAATTTCATGTTTTATTTAGTTCAAAATGTGGCCAAAGATAGAAAGAGGTGTGGGTTATCTAGATTAGTATAAGGAAGTTAGTAAAATATAGAAATACTAATAACTTGATTAGTAAACTCTGAACCAATGTGGATACTAGCTATCTTATTGGGTCATTGTATCCTAGTGCTTAATAGGCTATTGGGTTTTTATTTAAAAATATTTAACTATTATATATTTCTATTTATTTTATTCATGTGATTACATAAAATTTAGGATTTATTTACAAAAATAATTGATTCCTTTTCATTCTTCTACAACTAAAGTTATCAGATTTCTACAATCCATAAGAATAATGTTCTTGTTTCTCATTCGATTTGTACATTTGTAAAATAAACCATCAAAATTTTATGATGAAATATTTAGTTCTCATTTAAGAAACCTTCATTGATTTTGAAAAAAAGACGAGATTAAAATAATATATTTTAGATTAGTCTTTGATGAGAGAAATGTTCATAATGAATTCATCCTTACACTTAGAAGAAAAGTGAAACAAAATAATAGAACCAAATGAGTAAAATAATATTTGCTTAGTTTCTTATGTTTACTTAAGAATCATAAATTAATTAGATAACATGTTTATCTTGCATTGGTATTTACACTTGAGTTGGCCATGGTTAGTTTCTACCCAACCCACTTACTCTCTCATTTCATTAAGACACTTGTCTCATAATTCTATAATCTTCATTTTTCAGCCTCTTTCCTATATCAGGAAGAGCATTGCACACTATTTATCATCTCAATCAATTCATTTACTTTTCTGGTGAATCCATCTCTCTTTTTCTATGGAAGTGTCTGTAGGTCATGATCCTAGTTTCAACATAGTATCAGAGCTTCCCGATCAGTAACGCTTTCCAATCTGAGACCTTCACCAGACCTTCATTCAATTCCTTTACGATTTATACTTATGGACGATTAAAAATTGAAGCTAGTACATTGTGAGTTGTTATTTCTTCATGTTTTTTTTGTGTAGATGTAGGGAAGGTTTTGAAAACTTCCATGGTGATCCATAATAAGTCCTACCTAGAGGTTTCAAGCAACTTCACTTGATAAGAGATTACTTTAAATATTCACTTGTAATGAAATAGTTGACTTGGGATTTTTAAAGTTAGTTTTTGGTGACAATAGTTTGGATAATAGTGTCCCCTACATTGTAAGGCCTACATAAAGGAGGATTTCATAACTTAATCAATATTAGCTATCTCTGATGTGTCTTAGAGTGTACAAATTATATGATTTCTATTTCCTTCATGCATTTCAACAATATGAAGGCGTTGAAGTTTAAGGAAGAAGTGGTCATGAAAGTAAAATAAAATTATTAGTGATGATTTTAAGAAAAATAATTCAATTCTTGTAAGATTTGTATCTGTGGAGAATGAAGAATTGAAGCTAGTGCATTTTAAGTTACTATTTCTTCATGATTTTTGTGTAGATGTAGGGAAGGTATTGACAACTTCTATGGTGATTCATAGTAAGTCTCATATAGAGGTCTCAAGGAACTTCACTTGATAAGAGATTGATTTAAATCTTCAATTGTAAGGAAATACGTTGGTTCGGTTATTGGAGACGCTGATTGAGTGCAGACGTCGATTGGTGATCCAGAACAAACCGACGTATACGCAGACCTCTGCGTAAAAATATAGATGTCGATTTGTTAACTGGACAAAAATGAAAGAAAAAGAAGAGAAGAGAAGAATGTTTATAGGGACACGGGTCCTACCAGGAGTGCCAGAGTGTATACAAGGAAGTATTCAGCCTACAATCATCAACTAAAACATCAAACCATTAGAGGGTTAGTATGTAAAAGATTCAAATAACAAGCATGAAAATAAAAAAATGATCCTCATATCATTGGATAAAGCTTGAAACAAATGCACCCAAGAGAATTGTTTGATTTTCTCTCTTATGGAGGTGTGAATGTGCTCTCTCAAACACAATACTCAAAATCCCCAAGTGAAAATGCTACGATGAATGCAAGATTGATGGATGGAAGAAGGATTCAAGAGCTAGTATGGAACAACTAGTCTCAAAGCTTCTCAAGATGTGAAAATTAAGCTACCATGAATGTAATGCAAAGCAATATTTCAAAGTTATGATTCTTTTACAAAATTCCTAGCATGTGATCTCTAGATTATTTAAGCAAGAAAACAACTGAGCATGAAAACACTATGCAATTCTAAAGAATAATGAGCATAATAACAATGCAACAACAATGTGAGAGGTGAAATGAAAGAGAGGAAGACCTTTTTTTATAGATTTGTGAAGGGAATGGACAATTGAGATGAAGAGGTGGGAGAGAGATGAGTGGCTAGGATTGAGGGTTAGGTTAGAAAAAGTCAAAGGGGATTGTGCACATGTTTATAGGTAAATTACCTTTTAAATCAGGATTAGAGGAATATTAGCAGGAGGTGATTTTAGCAAAAGGTGAGGAGAGGATTTTAATTTAATCCAAGTTTAGAGGATTTTTAGGCTAGTGGACGGTTTTTTAATAAATATGGATTTATCAAAAGGGGATTTGTGAGGGGAAAAGCCTATAGTTAGAAACTCTATAGGCTTTTACAGGGGCAAACATGGATTATAGAGGGCTTAATCTTAGGATTTCTCTTCAAATTAAGGACTCGAAACACTCGGTGGAAGGACCATACTTAGGGAGACAGATGAAAGTAGCTTTTAAGCCACTCCTGGGTCACGACATCGAGGCAATCAGAGGCATTATTAGTGATGGTATCCTACTACCAGATGCCCCAAAAAACATCTTTCATACCCATGTAGTCTCTATTTTTATGTCAATTTGGTATGACATGCATCTGGATTACAGAGTATTCCTCCAAATGGCCATTAAGTTGCTAAAACCAAAATTTGTCACGGAAGGGGAGCTCCATGTGGCACTTAGAGGGTACCAGCTACGGGAATCTAAGGCCTAGATTGGGGGTCTCTTTCCTCCTGCTCATTTAGAGAATAAAAAGGAGTTTGTGCGCCTATATTATATTCTTAAGTTGGCTTTGGAGGGACGTGATCTCCAACACCTAAGGAGAGAAATTATAAATTTTATGGACATTCTCCCTAGTGGGATGGTGGCAAACGTGTTCTTGTTGTTTGCAAGAATCTCCATTGTGCTGGTGTTTGTGGAGAATGATGAAACATAGGTGTCTCCACCAACTATCACTACTCCTACATCTTCTGCAACCTTACAAGTTGGTAGAGGCTCAACCAAAGGGAAAGGTAAAGTGGGTGATTAGTAAATTTGGCTCTCGAGGACCATTTTTGATTGGGGATTTCTCCTTAAGGGTTTTATTATGTTTTCGCAAGCTGGGTTGTAGCTTCAGAAGGATAGGCATTAGTTTTTGACCTATTAGCAGATGTCAAAGTTATAGTCATGCTTTAAATTTTTCTTTGCAAACATGTTTTTGAGTCTAATAGTGCTCTATGGCATTTTCCATTGTTGCCTTAGCATCTAAGTGGGTATGTTGTAAATTTTTAACTGTATGGGCTGGGATAGAGGGTTTTCTTTCTTCCTTATTTCCCTCTTGAGCACTTGAAGTAGTGTAAATCTCTTAAACATTAATATATTATAATGGCTAAGCCATTTTTTCCTTAAAAAAATATATTAATTTAATTAAATAGTTAGATGAATAAAGGGGAATTTAATATTAATAATAATATTAATATTTTTGGACATCTATGATAAACTCCTGAGAGACCAATACATTTGCGTACAAAAACAACGTAAGAGGGAGTTATTTTATGAGCCCTATGGCTTGGAATTTATTTCCATCTAGCTGCATTACACTTCTCTATATGGTCTCATACTGCAAATCCAAGGTGTTTACTATTTGCTTGGGCATGATAGTGGTACTAGCGCTAGAATCAATCATAGAATTATACAATAGTTTTTCTCTTATGGTCAAAGTAAAAAATAAGGACATGGGCTTATCTCTTCCCCTGGGAACTTATTCCTCCATGTTTTTGACAAAATTTTTGGGTGGCTCCCAATGGCACCAACAATGGTCGCCTTTTCTACTTCTCATTCCTTTTCCCTAGAAAAATCCTCTTGAGCCACTCTCAAGGATTTCAAAAATATTACACAATGATATCCTATTTGGTTCTTTCTTCAATTATACAATCATGTTGAATGATCCAAGAACAAGAGTCTTGGACTCTTCGAGTTTTATTGCAATCATTTCATGGGGCTTGGTGGTGTTTGACTCTTGTGGGTTTAAAACTTCTCGAGTCACTAGGGGGTTGGCAGGTATCTTTCCATGGGAAGTCCTCCCCTTTGGAATCTTTAATTGATGTACTTGTGTTACTTATTATAAATTTTACCTCCTTTTGGATTGAGTGTTGTAGTCAGACTAGACCTATGACATCCTTGGCATAGTTGTAGCATTGGTGAACACAACATCTTCATCCACCATCCATAAGAACAATGTAAGGTGTGACACAATCTAAAATTATTTTGTAGACATTCCTTGCATTTACACATCTATCATTGAGACTTCCATGCTTGGGGAAGAATATACATTTACACCATCATTGGGAACTATACCTTGGCTTCTCTTCTCGGTCACATTTTATTGTAAAGTTGCCCCTAGAATTGTTACTTAGCATGTAAGTAGTGTTACAAGGAAAACACCATGTGTGAGTATCCTTTTCTAAATCATTTTGTGTATCCTCCAGCTCCTTATTTATACTCAATGGCGTGTTCAAAAATGGGTTTGGAACCACAACTAGTTGATTTGACGGTTGCGCGTGGGAAGTGCTAGCTTTGCCAGTACATTGGTATACATTCTATTGGTAAGGTGGCCTTAAAATTTGGTATTCCCAGTTGTTCTGGTATAGAGTTTTGGGTGGTGTGTCTTGTTGACGCATGATGCTAAGAAGCTCATTAGAGAACACCGGTAGTAAATTTCTCATGTCATGGACTTCAGCCATTACATTGGAAGGGGAAGAAGCTTTGGCATACTAGGAATTGGGGTACACATACATGGATTTAAGATTCACAAAGGTGCTAGGTATAGGTTCACTTTGTCTTTGAGCATGAATTTTTGGGACTACTATCATAGGAAGTCAAGGTGAAATATTTCCAAAATATATTAGGTCGCTCTCAACTTGAACTACTACGCAGCACACATCTAGCAAGGTAGTGTTACCCAAAATTTGAATAGTTAATTCCATATCCAAATTAAATATCTAAGATAAAATAAAAAGACATGGCTATAGAGGGGTGGGCCTCGACAAGTATTCTATGCCAATTTATTTGAATATGGGTATTAGAGTTTGACATGGCTTCTTGTCGAGCTCTTTTGATGGTACTAAATTATTGAAGCAGGGATGCATGATTTTTTTTTTCCTAAATTGATCGTAGAAAAGGGTCCCAAGTTGGTCCTAGGTTCCTATAGAATTTTGAGATTAGGACCTATACCAACTTTGAGCCTTCCCTTTTAACAAGGTTGTAAGTAGAATAAGGGAAAAAAAATTCTTTGTTATGTGATGCAAGGTAGATGTGTCTGCCACGCCCATCATATTCTCAAAGGGTTTTTTCATCCTTTCCATTAAATTTGGGCAGGGACTTCATAGCATTAGTTGGGATAGTATCTCAATTTGTAGAAACTGCTCGTGGGATGACAGGGATAGCATTATCCCAAGCTACAAAATTGTGTTGGTCCATAACTAAAGGGGGATGTGGAAAATGTCCAAAGACACTCAATTATGATTAACTTAGTTGATACACACATGTTAATCCAAGAAGCAATGATCTAGGGTGGTTGGTAGTGTAAGACCTAGTAAACAAACTCCAACTCATATACTTTCTTTTGATAAGAAAGCGAATAGTTCCACTGAGTGTGCCAGAAAAAGAAAAAATATTAATACCAAAAAAATTATTCGAGTATGGAAATTTCAATATTGGGAGACTTATTTTGCGCATTATTTAACAACCTCTAATAATTTAGAAGTTGGATCTTCATTTACTTCTTTCTTTTAGCTAGGGGAAAAGGGAAGGAATAGAAACTTAAAAGTAAATTTATCTAGTTGATACACCGTGATGATATTTGTAGAAATACCTTCATATGTAACCAAAGTAATGTATAGTACAATAATACATTCTAAAGCATACAAGGAGTCATAGAAATGATCATATAGTTCAAGAACTTATCTTACTGTAGATCCTTAAATACAAACAATGTAGATGATATTCTAAAGTGATATAGACTATAATAAGTGAAATGATCACAAAATATTCAAAAAAATGTTGAAAGGACACAAGCACAATTAATCATATTGTTTATGTTAAGGACAAGAGATATTATACTAAGATCAAGAAATAAATTTAACGGCCCTACTATATTTAACTCCAAAGTCTATAATAAGAATGCCAAGAACAATAGCTCGAGCTCTTCTCTTTATTATATAGTCCCAACGATAATTTTTTCAAAATCTAGCTGCATGCCAACAAAGTTGAGCATTAAATGGATTCCCTTAATTGTGACATTGCTAAAATGTCAACCTCAGAGGAACTCTTGTTGTATCTGCATGGTTCAATGAACCTAAAAGATGCTAGAAACTGAAGATCATTAGGAAAAAACCGCTTGACTCAAAATGATGGAGGGGTTAGGAGCTTGATTGGGTACTGGAAGAACAACAACTTGTGATGGCAAGAAATTAATTTATAATTAGGAAAACTGCCATCCTCGATGCTAGGTGACATCACTGATGATATCCAAAAGAGGAAGGCGACCATGAATGATGTAGATGAAAAATTGAGACACGTCTCAGTACCTCAGGTGATCCTCAAGGAGAAAATAAAATAAAACAAGGTTGTGCGTCAACCTGCCACGTGGATCTCAATCAATATTGAGGGAACCCAGAGAAATAAGATGGGTCCACCTTGAATCATGAAAAATAACTAAAGAAAAGAAATAAGTTGGTGCTTAAGACATAGATTATATCCTTTCAACTTATTTATGGTAGAATGGTCTACAAATTAATAGGTAACCATTTCAAGTTATTTATGGTAGGAATTCTAAGGGTGTTTTAAATTTTGTGCAACTACTACTTTAAGATAGAATCAATGATGGGGAACCATTTGCAGGATGACTTTAATAGTTGTAGACAAAAGTGAGACATAAGTTTGAGGCAAGTAATGAGAGATACAAAACTATATCATTTAGTAGTCAGCGAGATCAAGTCATAAATAAAGGTGATCTGGTGATGGTTCATTTGTGAATAGAGAGGTTTCATAAAGGAACATACCACAATTTGAGGTATAAGAAAATTTTTCCTTGTAAGATTCTTAATAAAAATGATGACAATGCTTATGAGGTAGATTTACTAGCTACTATATATATTTATCCTACGTTTAATATCACTGATTTGTATACCTTTCATGGTGAAGATCATGATGATGATAATGAAAAAGGAAATGGATTGGAAATAGACAAGTCCATGTAGGAAAAGAGAAAATATCATCAGATAAGAAGACCATTCATAGTCAGTAAGGAGAATACGCTAGATACTTGGTACAATAGAAAGGATTAGCACCAACAGAAATCAAATGGATTAGGGAGTGGGAATTGAAGTAGCTAGATCACATTAAGTGATAGGAGTTTGAGGAAAAGAACTTTTTATGCCCTGCATACCCGTCCCTATATTTTGTGTGCAAAATGTTGGGTCCCCCTTTATTTTACTTTTGGCTCTTGCATTTTTTTCTTTGCCTTTGTTTCTTTTGTTTTCTTCTCTGGGTTTTCTTTCCCATGGTGTTGATTTTGTTTTGTATTGTTTCCTTCGTGTCTCTGAGACCCAGTCCCGAAGTTGGTCATTTCCCTTCCAGAAGCCGAATTCTGGACTCCGAGATTCTCTGCCACAATGTCTTCTTCTCGTAAGAAGACATGGTTGTTTGGAATCCCTGGGCCCGGAGTTTGAAGGTTCGCTTGTTCCAAAGTTTGCAAAGGAGAGGTAACTTGCTTTTACCTCGAGTATAAATAATATTTACCTATCATTTTCACAGTTGCCGCGATTAAAACACTTAGAGTTTTCAGAGTGATTCATAGGCAATTTGAGTGTGAATTAAATGCAAGCTTCTCTGATCTTAGTGGGTAACAATGAATTGATCTTCGGTAACTGTTCTTAATGTTGGAGGTGAAGGCTATTGCAGAGTGGTCTAGTGCTTCTTCCCTTCGCCATTCTTTGGATTCCAGGTTGGTGTTTCTGGTTCTTTCCTTCATTTTCTTTTCATTTTCTAATTTTGTTTCGTGTTGCTATGTTTCATTTTCGTTCCTGCTTCACTTTGTTTGCGTTTGTTCCTGCGTCATTTTTGTCTAGTTCACCACCCATTGTTGTGTCGGCTCTACCTGAGGGTTGTCTACCCTCTGTGTAGGTCTAGGATAGTGTATACTATGTACATTTTTTATGTTCTCCTGTTAGGTAGTCGCTCTGCATTTCATTTTGCTATATATTATCGTAAATATGGTGTATATTTTTTGTAGACTTGTGTGTATACACTTCAGCCCTCCTATACGTCTTATGTATATTATGTATATATGTGCTATGTTTATCCTTCAGAGCGTTAATTTCTTCATGCTCTGTCATGAGTTTCCATCCGACGGGACAGAGCTCGTCGAGACGAAGTCACCACAGTTTGAACTCGGCACCTCACTGGTTTGAACCATGGTGGATTTCTCTTTCCTCTATCTTGTCATGTTAATGGCGGGATTAATTTTCCACATATGGCATTTAAAATGTGTCCAATCTGGCATTCAATTTTTCCCCGTGTTGGCCCACTTGCCCTAATCAATGCCATAACTGCCTTTACACCGCCTGTCATTTTCCCATGTGTCGACGCATGTCAGCCAAAGTACAGCTTTGTTGCAAGTCTCATCGGCAATGACTAGTTTGTCCAGACTCCAGACTCCCAGCGGGACCTTGTCTTCTACTTTTTCTATCATTATGTCAGCACATTCTGGAATGCTTAAGCCATGTTCATTTTTGGATACTCTAGAACTTTTGGATATATACATGCTAACGTTTATTTGACAGGTGCGGGCTGGTGGAAAATCTCCTAGAGTTTTTCATATCCTTATATGTTCTGACGGTTTTCTAGTCTTACAGGTGGTTGATAAGCTTGTTTGAGATGTTTGATGATTTCACACCTCCTGATAGCCCAGAATTACCAACTACTTCCACCCAGGTAGCCACAAAATTGAAACTGGAAAGAATGTTGGCAAAGCTACCACTAACCTCAAAGTATCCAAAGGATGGAGGTGTTGCAGGGTTTAAAATAGAATCCAAGGTTCAAGATATGATAGATCTGGATCTTGGGTCTTGGGCAGAACTACAAGGTCTAATCCAGACCATTTACAGGTTGAAAGAACAAGGGGACAAAATAGCAACATACCTAGCTGCCTCCGGCATCATCAAGGCTGAAAAGTTTCCATGCACGGTGCAATCGCCTGAGCTCATCATGTAGCTGGTGGTACTGTATAACCCGATCACTCTCTCAGTGCAGCTTCTAGATCCCTGGCCACTGCAATATCCCGCCACTATTATCACATTGGATGATCCCACCTTTGCTTCTAAGTTGGGAATCACACAGTTGAAAGGGTTTGTAGTAATCACTAGGGCTAGCTCATTAAAGGAGTTCGATGAAGCCAAAATTATTTCCCAGCAGCACCTTAACAATAACTGGTTGAAGTCTCCAAAGTGAGACTATAAAAGGATGAAGTTAGAAATTCTGTGCGGGGATTTCAAGAAGCCCATTCAGGCGGGCATAATATTTTTGTGCAGAATCTTCGGATGGCCGCACGCCCAGGAATTCTCAGCGTGGATGTATTATTTCTTATACTGCATAACAATACATAGCAGGGCTATCAACTGGGCAGCGATTATATCAAAGCAGGTAGATACACAAATGCAGACCATTGCCCAACATTCATAGTTTTATATGACCTCATATGTGTTGTGGGCATTGGCGCAGCAAAGGTCATCTTTTCAAGGCCTAGGAACAGTTGGAGAGCTCAGAAACAGTCCAAGAAAGGTTACACCATGGGATCATTATCCCCAGCTATAGTGGGAGCTAAGCTTCCAAAATTTTTGTCGGGTAAACGATGACTTCATTTATCATAACATTCTTACACTTACCCGAGACTCTAGGTATCACCTCTCATAGGCAGTAATTACACTGGTCAATTCATATGGCCAATATTTTATTCAATTCAAGCACCACATGTACATCAGGGTGACTGACTTTAATGGGAAGCCCTACCTTCTTCCCCGGTATTGCAAGGATAGGATTATTCTTTTAGATTTTTTCAGGCAGATGATGGATCTGCATTCCTTCTTAACATTGAAGAAGGTTCTTAATGTTCCATTCCCCTTTACTTGCGGGGACTATACATGCAGTCTCGCCACGGCCCGAGAGGCGGATAATGAGTGTATAGTCAGAAAATGGAAGCACTTCCATTTTTAGATTTATTTAGCCTTCTGAGTAAGTGGTTTGGGGTCATGACAAGCAACTTGAATGGGTTCCTAATCTTGACATTGCTTCCCCCTGATTTGCCTTTTTGTCCACCATTTTCTGACCTAATTTCTGCATTCTGGGATACAGACCTGTGTTTCTGGGATTTAGGGACAGGGTTGACCTCCTAGGACAGGGTCGACCTCAACCCTAACCTAGGACAAGGTCGACCTTGGCCCTGTCCTAGGACAGGGCGGACCTCAACCCTATCCCAAGGTCCAAATCCTAGGAACTTTCTGTTTCCCGAAAGTCGGTCCTCACAAAAAGTTTTCTCCTGCTTCTGAGTCGGCTGTTTCAGGTTCTAAAGTGTGGATTCCTAAATTGTATTTAATATAGGTCCTCTCCTAGGGGTAAAGGCTTTAATGGTGATTTAATTATCATATGTAGGCCTCCTTAGAAGATTGTGCCCTAATTTCATATAAAAGGAAGTTTTCTCCTCTCATTTTCTCTAAGCGATATTGAGCAAGAAAAAGTCCTCTATTTAAGCCTAAACGATTCTTGAGTAATTAAAGAGCATCATCAAGTGAATTTCAAGCAAGCTCAAGAACAAGATTTCAAGAAAGCATTCATCCATTCAAGCATCCATTTTCATGAAGGAGATCCATTGGAGGCCATTGAAGGATTCAAGCTACAAGGTGCCCTTTTGGTGATCTCTCCATCCATCTTCTTCCAAGCCCTTTTCAAGATCAAGAACCCATCCAAGACTTGGTGTTGGAGATCTACAAGAAAGAGATTGAAGACAATCCTACCTTTCTACATTCCATGTTTTGAAGCATACTTGTGGATTGAAGGATTCAAATCCTCCACAAGGACTTTTACAAAAGCAAGGTGAATTTATACATTTACTTTGTCCACTTCTGCAATTTCAATTATATATATTTGAGGTTAATTCCAAAATTGGGGTTTGACCAAGGCAAACCCCTCCCCCACAACAAACAAACCTTTTTTCTTGTAGGAACAGGTTCGGGACTATGGATCTGAGACCACATCTAGATACCCTTTTCAGTTTTCTTTCGGATAGCGCGAACAGGGACAGTTTCAGATCTGTGTAGGATAGGGTTGGCATTTGTGGTATAGGGTCGACCTTTTTCATAAGCTGACATCGGAATGGAAAATTATTTCTAGGTTTTGTTCATCTTTGCATTTTGGTTTGGGATCAATTGTTAGATTTTCCAGAAATAGTCTATAGACCTCAAAAAATAGCAATCTTTGATTTTTAATTTTGTAAGGTTAGTTCTTCTTCCTATCCTTTTCAATTACTGTCATTAAGCATATTTACTTAATCAATTTATAGAATTTAAGATCCCCTTTCTTGTTCTCTTTCCAAATAGTTGATTCACTTGTGCATTAATCCTTCTACTTGGGTTGATCAAATTGGATCTCCTATTTGTGTATTTG
>MU225038.1:370425-407067 GCA_018584345.1 Thuja plicata | reverse complement strand
CAGCAAGCCGATATGCCTCATCTTGAGAATTACAATGGTAAAGGTGATCCTGTTACTCATGTTAAAACATTTCAAATCCTTTGTAGTGATTATGCTCATGACCATAGGATTTTAGCTAAATTGTTTTATAGAACTTTTCGAGATAAGGCTTTACAATGGTATTGTTCCTTACCTCCTTATTCCATTGATTCTTTTCCTAAACTTGCCAATTCCTTCATTCAACAATTTCAAAATAACATTGGACCACAGGTGTCTTTGACTGATTTAATGCATTGTAAATAAAATGTTAAGGAAAAATTGACTGATTTTATTGGTAGATTTAACCATTTGTATGCTCAGATTTCTTATCCTGTTCCTGATATTGATATTCAACATATGTTTATTTCAAATTTATAAAAAGATATTAGGGATAAGATTCTGCTTACTGAATTTACCTCTTTTCAACAATTGTGTGCAGCACTTCACCATTATCAATTACAAGTGAGTCAGTTTGAGAGCAACACTCCAATGGCTCCTGTTCCAGTTGATAAGGGTGACAATGCTCATAATCCTAATAAGTTTCAAAAACCTAATAATTATGTCAAGATTAATAAACAGACGAATGCGGTTGCTGATCAAGTTGCAGCTACATCCAATAGTGCTTTTGCGTCCACTGCTTTCCATATGAATCGTACGTTTAGTCCTCTCTTTGAAACTTTGCATTCTATAATGAGTAGGTTGTTAAGTGCTATTATGATTACCTTACCTCCTATTCGACCTCCTCCTCCTACCACGATAGCTTCAAAATCCTTTGATTCTACCGCTTTCTGCCAATACCATCGCCAGAATGGCCATGACATTGAAAAATGTTACTCTCTAAAGCATAAGATTCAAGACTTGATTGATTCTAAAGCTTTATCTATTGATAATTTTGATGGTAATGGGAACAAATCTGTTTCTCCTCCTAATCAAAACCTCCAAATTTATACCAATCCTTTACCTACACATGACACTAATACTATAGCTCAACCATCTTCTGTAGACATTGTTTATGATTCAAAGATGGATGCTCTTAATAACATTGTTAATCATGTGGAGAGTGTTGAGCCATCTAAACTTATTGTTCAAGATCCTTCACCTCCACTTCAACTCCCAATTCCACCTAAAACTCAAAAACAAACTAAGGATAAGCGACCTAGGGAACTTTTAATTACCTTTGATGATTCTGAAACAATTAAGGCTCCCGATGGTCCCCTTTATATCTATGCTAGAATTGCTAAGATACCCACTCGTGGTTGTCTAGTTGATCCAACATCTTTAGTCAATGTTATTACTGAGGAAAACCTTTTCATGAAAGGATTACAACGTGATTTTTATGATTCATCTGATGCATGGATCCAAACTTGTAATGACTTTCTTTATCCTACACTTGGTTCTATTACCTTACTTGTTGAACTTTGTGGTAAAGTTGTAGATACTACCTTTATCATTATTCCTACTTCAGATCAATTCCAAATTAAATTTGGCTTACCTTGGATAACTACTATGCATGCTATCGCTTCTCCCATTCATAAATGTCTTAAGTTCATTCATAATGGAGAAGTCAAAATGATTAATCATAGTTTGTTTCAACCTTCTAGGCTTAGAGATTGTGCTACTCTCAATTTTCTTTGGCCTTCATTACCAAACTCATGTACACCTCACCCTGATCATCTCTTTCACTCATATCAAGCTTACAAACATCGCAAAATTGCTGAGTTAAGTATGCCTCAGATTGATTGCAACCGTGGTCTTTTGCCTACTCCTGCAATACCTCCTTTATCCATAACTCCTACTCTTCCATTATAACCTATTGAAAATCCTCCTGTAGAACCTGTGAAGGAACCTGTTGTCACTCCTCCTAGTTCTCAGCATGTGTCAAACAAAGTTAAACATAACAAATTTGCTAATGAACGTCATAAGAAGCGTAGAGATAATGCTAGAGCCCGTGCTTCTATGATGCAAAACTCTTTACCTACCTTCGATCAACCTATGCCTGATGCATTGGATGCTATTATTCATGATGATAAGACAAATGAGTATGATGATCCTATTCAGATCTTGGATCCTATTTCAATCAATCTTGATGAGGAGGACACTCTTGATGATCCTATTGATCTTAGTGATGAATATGAGACCATTGATCTTGATAATGATTTACGTCATATCCTTTCCACTCAATTAACAATCACACCTAGTATTGAGCAATGTGATTCTCAAGAGGATCCTTGTTTGGAACTGGCTATCATTCCTACTATATTGGATATAGTCCCTCTGGCGAGTTGCCCACCTACCCTACATGACATAAATCAAGATGGGGAGGGGCAGAAACATGTGTGATTGGCTCATCCTCTATGGTAACCCTTCTTTGTTTATATTTGTATTGTGTTTCCCCTGTAATGTGCTTTTATATGTTTGTTAGATTCTTTTATACGACCCTTGTTACTCTGTTGGGACGAGGTGATAAAGGAATCAACTCTGTTGTGCAGATCTTCTATATGTATCTTCATGCTTCTATATGTTGTTTCATGTTATATTGTACTTGTGCTATTTTTCTAATTGCTTTCCTTGTACAATCTGCTTGGATCTATGACATGGTAGCACTAATTCTTTTTGGTCTCCGGGTTGTGGTCCGAAAAGATACTTCTTCGTAATTCTTAAGTTTCTTTCCTCCTGTGTGATTGTAGTTCTACTTTTTTTGGGGAATGATGTCAATTCATTTACAATAATATCATATTTTTATGAACATGTTATCTTATGATCATACTGACCCCACATTAGGTAGATCCCTCTTGTGTTCTTGTGTATGTTTATGTTTTATTTCCCTTGATTTGTCTCTCTCTGGGGTCATCTCGCACTGGAAATCTAATCCGTAGAGTTGTTTATGTTTCCGTTAAAACCATTGCCCCTGTTAAAGTGTTAGTAATGAATTTAATGTGGGGGCATACACTCTACTCACTTGTTGCACACACGCACATTCAAGATAGTTTTCAAATATTTAAAACTTTTCCCTTTATGGATTAAAAGAAACTAATCCTTAAAGCATGGTCATTTTACTTTTTTTTTAGGATCTCTCGATCCCTCCAGTTTAAATTTACACGGATCTATTGATCCCACCAGTTTTCAATTTACAATGTTTTGATCCCTTTAAGAATGGATCTCCCTGATGGGTTGACTAGTGAGTAGCCACATTCAGTAGGCAGTTTAACTTCATATTTCCAGTGATGCTTTTGTGTGGTTCACAATGGGACATAAGTTCTCATTGGGTGAGATAATCACACCCTTTTTTTTTCTCTCTCCTTAACTAAGTGATGTCTCTCTTATTGTGATCTTAGGGTTGATAAATAATTAAGTCCCTTGGGGGCTGGAGGTTTTCTTTATCCTTTTTTGATTCCAATAAGATTGTCTTTTCTGTATATTCTCCTTTACCAAGAGTTTGTGTTGAACTCATACTCTTGCTAAAGTGGGGGATAAATGTATAGTTGGAAAATGGAAGCACTTCCATTTTAAGATTTGTTTAGCCTTTTGAGTAATTTTTTTGGGGTCATGACAAGTGCCTTGACTGGGTTCTTGATCTTTACATGGCTTCCCCCCTGATTTGCCTTTCTGTCCACCATTTTTTGACCTGATTTTTGCATTCTGGGATACAGACCTGTGTTTCTGGGATTCAGGGATAGAGTCAACCTCCTAGGACAAGGTTGACCTCAACCCTAACCTAGGATAGGGTCAACCTCGGCCCTATCTGAGGACAGGTTCGACCTCAACCTTGTCCCAGGGTCCAAATCCAGGGAACTTTCTGTTTCCCGGATGTCGGTCCTCACAAAAAGTTTTCTCCCGCTTCTGAGTCGGCCATTTCAGGTTCCAAAGCTTGGATTCCTAAATTGTATTTAATATAGGTCCTCTCCTAGGGGTAAAGGCTTTAATGGTGATTTAATTATCTTATGTAGGCCTCCTTAGAAGATTGTGCCCTAATTTCATATAAAAGGAAGTTTTCTCCTCTCATTTTCTCTAAGCGATATTGAGCAAGAAAAAGTCCTCTATTGAAGCCTAAACGATTCTTGAGTAATTGAAGAGCATCATCAAGTGAAGTTCAAGAAAGCTAAAGAACAAGATTTCAAGAAAGAATTCATCCATTCAAGCATCCATTTTCATGAAGGAGATCCATTGGAGGCCATTGAAGGATTCAAGCTACAAGGTGCCCTTTTGGTGATCTCTCCATCCATCTTCTTCCAAGCCCTTTTCAAGATCAAGAACCCATCCAAGACTTGGTGTTGGAGATATATAAGAAAGAGATTGAAGAAAATCCTACCTTTCTACATTCCACATTTTGAAGCATACTTGTGGATTGAAGGATTCGAATCCTCCACAAGGACTTTTACAAAAGCAAGGTGAATTTATTCATTTACTTTGTCCACTTCTGCAATTTCAATTATATATATTTGAGGTTAATTCCAAAACTAGGGTTTGACCAAGGAAAACCCCTCCCCCACAATAAACAAACCTTTTTTCTTGTAGGAACAGGTTTGGGACTGTGGATCTGAGACCAGATCTTGATACCCTTTTCAGTTTTCTTTTAGATAGCGTGAACAGGGACACTTTCGGATCTGTGCAGGACAGGGTTGACATTTGTGGTATAGGGTCGACCTTTTTCATAAGATGACATCAAAACGGAAAAATATTTCTGGTTTTTGTTCATCTCTATGTTCTGGTTCGGGATCAACTATCAGATTTTCTAGAAATAGTCTACAGACCTCAGAAAATAGCAATATTTGATCTAAAATTTTGTAAGGTTAGTTCTTCCTCCTATCCTTTTCACTTACTATCATTAAGCATATTTACTTAATCAATTTATATAATTTAAGATCCCCTTTCTTGTTCTCTTTCCAAATAGTTGATTCACTTGTGCATTAATCCTTCTACTTGGGTTGATCAAATTGGATCTCCTATTTGTGTATTTGAGGGTGAAAGAAAGGAGCATCTTATCTTCTCTTAATCACAATTACAATATATATCAAACTCAATTAAGTGTAAGATGTGAAAAAGGGTTAAGGAATTCAACACACTATAACAATTAATCAATCAATCAAACCCCCTTTACAATATTTATATTTTATCCTTAACACACCCCCATTTCACACCACATTACAATGAGTTAAAAGGATTGGGCCTGGTTGAATTCAACAATGCTCGAAAGAACTATGACCCCCATGGAAAAATTGCCACCGCACTACCAAGGGCATCCCCCCCATATGAAGATGACATTGAATATTTATGGGTGGATTGCTAGGACAGCTTTGATCTCAGAGCCCAGCAACATAGCAAAATGAGCAAAGGGCTCATGGAGGCACTTGAAATTCGTACATTCCCAAAGAGATTCAAAGATGGCAGGCTGCTAGAAGATCCAGCATACAAGGCATAGGGATTGGATAAATTAGATCTCCCTCCAGTATATTGGGCCACTCTGGAGAATTTGATGATTGATGGGGTATGCCACCCCATCCTGGAAGCAAGCCACAAGTACTTTGCCCGGGTGTGCTCCAAAAGAACCCGTAAGAAAGCGGCGGTCAAATTGACCATTCCTCCTTTAGCTAATGCCGGACCTTCTTCATCTACCGCACCTGCTGATGCAAGAAAAAGGAAAGATAAAGAAAAGGAGGGAGTCCCAGTGGCTAAGGCATCCCCTCACATCCCCTAGCTTCTAATGACAAAATTACATCATCAGATGGAGTCAGAAAAGTTGGTTAGCCAACAAATCAGCATGCAGGTGGCCACCGGTCTCCCAGTCACTCCAGTGGCCTTTGCTCACCCAATGGGACCTTCATCGTTGGTAGCGATGATGAGCAGGAAGAATTTTGCTAAGGCAGAGTCTTCCAGTATTCTGGACACCAAGGCTTCTCTCGTAAGGAAAAACAAAACAATAGCGACCCCCATTCCAAGCGCTCCCCTTGGAATGCCTGAGAAGTCCCCGGTTGACGTAAGTTCAAATTCTTCCAAACTTGAGGATATCTCTGACTCCTCTCTACTGCATGATGATTTTGATGACACTTTCTTGGCAGAGGAGCTTCTGGAGATCCGACAAGGTGTAAATACTGCAGTAGAGGAAATTGAGGCTCAAGAAAAGGAGGCCCTTGTGGAAGAAGAACTCCCTATAGAAAAGGACATATCAGAGAAAGAGGCTCTGGAGGAAATTACAGAGCCTAAATAGGAAGAATTATCAGTCCAAGGGACCGCAGATATGCCAAGGTAGCCAACAAATGAGCCACCGATGGAAGGAGAAATCAGACCTCAGGGAACAACCGTACCTCTGACCATCACAGCCCCGGTGCCTTTGGAGACTTCTGGTGACCAAGTGCCCTGAAGCACTTTTGGTGAGGTCATGAAAGTTTCCACCTTGTTGAATTTTGGCCAGTGACCTCACCCACCTCCAGAGGATGTCCCAATGGAGGAAGAAAATGTTGAAGTAAATGTGGCTAATAGGGCCCAAGAACAATAGCAGCCAATGGACCAGGAGGTCCTGGAAGAGGAGAATGAAGAAGCTGCTAGTGACACTAGGGAGGATGAAGTCCCTGAGAATATAGAAATGGAAATTGGGTAAAAGATCCCAGATAATTTTACAGAAGATGCCAGCATGACGGAAAACATAGAGGGTTCTGGAGAATAGGAAGAAAGAAAGGAACTAGAACAAGAATAGGAAAAGGAGTCAGAAGAAAATATAAATTCAGGGAATGCACCACCAGGTTTGGAAGTGAATCTTAGTGAATAGGAATTGGCAGCAAGGCCACCCCAACCACCCCAATGGCTGGTAGAAACAAAGAAAAGAAAAGCTCCAGCGACGCCAACAAGTGCTCCTTTGTCATTGGCCGAAATGATGGCCAAGAATGCTGAAACGAAGAAGCCCAAAAGGGCATGGGTGGTCCATACTCTCCGAACCAACCCAGTAGGCAGTACAATTAAAGTCATCACAACACCCCTAGAAAATATAGATGTAGCGGCCACAAGGCTTGAAGACTATAATGTAACAGAGGTCAAGCTGGGGAAAAGGGACAAGCAAGGTGAACTTGACTTGCTAAAAGAGGCTACCAAGGCTATAGAGTCCCGGTATGCAAAACATGGGTAGAAGTTGCAAGAGGAAAGAGAGACAAATGCTAATCTCCTCACACTTCTGGTAGAACTAACATAGCCCTTGGTTGAGGTCCACCCCAGAACCCCTTCTTTTGGATTGCCACTTGCATAGGGTGACATGGACTCACTGTGCATGATAAAGAAAAAGGTGCAAGACGTAGACGGGTAGGCAGATGAGCAAATAATGGTGATGAGAGAGTTTCTGGCAGCCTCCCTCCTAAACTTTTACAGGGTAGATCTCACCCTTGGACAGGAAAGAAGCTCCGCTCAGATATGGGAGTAGGATTTGGAGAAATATGAGAAATGGAAGGTCGGATTGGAGGAAATGTGTAGCATTGGTGAAGAGGTCGCCATAGAGTCTGGTATTTTGGGAGAGGAATCATATGATTCCCTCCAGGTCAAGTACTCTAGACTTTCCCTCAAAATAGGGGCTTGCAATGAACTGGTTAAGACTTGAAAGGAAAAGCTAACAAGTGCCCGGTATCCCTTGGGCTTATTTCAGGCATTTGTGGTTGGGGTTTCACAAGTTGATCCCCTCACCACCAAAATGTGTACCCCAAAGGATCATGTCCTCGACAAGTTTGATGAAAGGATGGAATCTCTGTATCTATTGGGTGGAGATTTTGATCAAGGCAGGTTATTCTGGCTGTCAAAGAACATGGTTCGGTCACATGATGCCATCAAGATAGTGAATGAATTTCGGGACGGGGCTGGAGAGGTTGAGGATGCAATGGAGGCTGTCTGTAGTAGGTGGGATAGCATCTGGAGAATAGATGAGGAGGCTATAAGCTAGGTGTTGGCGGCTTGGGAAAAGGTATATGTCAATAAGGTTCTATGGGTTCGGGGAAATCCAACCCAACACCATATTTTGTATTCTTTATTAGTTTGGAATGCAAGTTCCTGGATCCCAAAATTCTAGATCCCACTTTCTTTAAATTCTTCACGTGACCTACATCTCGGATCCCAATGCTGACTGGTCACTTTCAAGACAACAATAAAGGTTGTCAGAAGATGGGTAACTACGACAAGGCACGTCAGCTCGATGGGAGGTTTCTAATAGATGGTCTTCCCAAGGCATCATTTTAGAGAAACACCTGGTGCATCAGAGACAGAGCACCGCTTTCACATTTATGAGGCATGTAGTCTCGATCCCTGGGGGATCAGATTTCTTCTTTCTCCATTTCGGCTGTCTTTTTGAGGCTGATTCTTCCACTCCATCCGTCTTGTCTTATTCTTCTCACATGTCAGGCCTTTTTTGTCTCAAGGTCTTTTGTAGAGTGGTGCAGGTAGTACCAGCCACCGAATAGTGTATTTTATTGAAGAGTGTGAAATAAGTTAGGGTTAGGGTTAGATCAAAAGATGTGTATAAATAATAAGTCTGACCTCATTCCAAGGGTCAGAAAAATTGATGATTTTGCAGTCCATAGTTAATAGAAAAGTAGTTTTCTCATTTTCTAGTTGCAGAGCTCAATGCTCCATTGTTTTAAGCTCAGTAGTTAAATGCTCCTTGGGAGTTGTTGTACCATGCACCAGTGATTGTTGAAAGAATGTTAATGAGGAAGGAAGGATTCTCACAATGATATTCTTGGCATTTTGTCTTTTGGGTTAACGGTATTTTATGCTTTGTGTTCTTCATGTCTTTTTCTCTAATGCTTAAAGTAAATTAACGACCTCCTTTCCTTTGTTACTGATGGAATGTGAACTGATGGTTGTATGTTTCTTTGGTATTTAGAGTAGCATGTTAGAGCATTGTTGATGTTTTGAATGTTTAAGCATAACTGTAGGTAGATGAAATACTTCTCACCCTGCAAGGTCTTTTTCAATTTATTTGTTAAGTGTAAGCATGCTTGGAGAAAACCCCATTTACCTGAATCCCCAGAGTTAACGATTTGAAGATAACCAGCTATCCATATCAAAAATAGTCACATCTCCCAACCAAGCCCCTCACTCTCAAGACCCGACTCTCACATGCTTGGAGGCCCAGGGAATCTCATTTCCCCGGACAACCTTTATAGGAAAAGTTGGTCGGTACCCCGGTACCTGGTGAAAAATTACATCTATTGGCGGACCCAGTCACAAAGTCCCATCAACAGAAACTGGCACTAGAAGGAGAGCATGAACACATCCCCCTCTCAGGATTCTAATTTTACACCTCCCAAGGGTTCCCCGTGTTGTATTTTTAGGAGTCAAGCCTTTAGTGGGATTGGGTCTTTCTCCCTAGTGAGATTTGAAAGAATCCTTAGGTTAGCCCCCGATCCCAAAAGGTTTATCGAACTCGAGCCTCCTACTCAAAAGAAATGGACCCCAAAAGTCACACCAGCCACCATTTCTTGGGGGTCTAACATACCACATAATATCCAAACTTCCTAGAAAATCCTAGGAATCGGTGTTCAACCTACTCAAAATTCAACTCCCCAAATGGCTGCATATTTTGAAAACACCGGGTCCCCTATGGGAACTTTTCTGAGTGCAACCAACAATTTACCCTCGCACCCGAAGAAGATTTTCCCACAATATGAGCACCTAGGCTCACGAACCATAGAGGAACACTTGCAGGCATACAAATATGTCACGAACTAACACCAGATCCAACATGAAGATTTTGTGACCCAGATGTTTCCCCTATCCCTGGGACAGGGTGAACTAAACTGGTACCTTAACCTTCCCGCCAACTCCATCAACAGTTGGTAGGACATGGAAGATGCCTTTCTGGCTGTCTTTCATGTACATGTGGACCCAACTTGATCCCACAGCTAGTTCATTTCCATCAAAAAGAAACCAGTTGAACCCCTTGCATCATTTAATCACCGGTTCCAATGTGCCTTGAAGCGGTGCACGGGTCCATACAGACCTATCTCAATGCGATGGACCCCTTCATTGCCACTCTCCTTTGGAGAACTACTACTCTGGGCGACTGGGATACTTTGGTGAAAGTTTACAACCTATCCTTAGAACTGTCCCGTGGCCTCAACAAATCCTCGAGTGGGATTGGGTAGAGTACACCATTCAACATGATCCCCAAAAGAACTCCTTACGCTAAGGGATACAACCCCAATCTAGCAATAGGTGCCCCCACGATGGCCATGAATCCCCCACCACCACCGATAGACCAACAAGCCTGATACGTTTATCCATCACAGATTTAGACAATACCGGGTCTTGAATCTTTCCCTTGGAACCAGTCGCAGCCGAACCAAAAACAACAGAAACAACCATTTGAAGTGCCCTTCTTCCAGTTGCTCGTGGCTAGAGGATTGTAGCTCTCGACTCTGGCAAGTATTATTGCCTTCCTAGGGAACCAACAACAACAACTGTCACATTATGACACAAAAACTTAGTTAAACGCCAAGGTTGAATTCCTCCGGTGAATGCTATCCACCCTAACAGTGGACAGGGGTCAACTAAAGGTTGGGTCCTATGCACCCCAAAACTCCAATTCCCAGAGAGGGAATATTTTCTCCAGCCAAAGAAACCACAATGTCGGAGGAAGAAACTTCAACAATAGGCCTCGGCCTGACCAATAGAAATGGAACAATACCGCAAACACCGGAGGTCTGCCTCCAAACCAAAACACCAATCAAAGAGGTGCTGGACCATCCCATTTCACACTAGTCATAGATTTACAGCCCATGACCAATTGGTGTAGATTACATGACACAGGCTCCCACAAAAAGGTAAACTGTGCCATGCTGGAGAAGGTCATAATGATCTCCCAGCTGGACAAACAAAAGCATCTGACCCTACTCCCCCAGAGACTCCTGTACAAGAGCCAACTCATGGTGCTTTCACTTGTGAGACCGTCTTCTTCAGATCCATCCGAAAAGATGAAGAAGAATCTGAATTGTGGGGATTCTTTGATGAATCAATTTTGGCCTTTGAGGCCAATGCCTTCACCAACCCATAGGCTCCTTACAACACTCACAGACAGGATGGTAAAGGACCAGTTTACACACCTCCCAAGGACACTCCTCCCCGAGACAATACAATGGACTAGCCTATCCCTCCAAAAGGTTCTAGCTCTAACCAAGCAAAGGACCCAGCCGAGGGAAGCCACCAATTCTTGGGAGGGAGGTTTGACATCACAAAGGTGTTAGAAAAAACCACCACCTCCATGACCTTGATGGAGGTTTTACTAAACTGTCCCAAGTAGAAGAAGTCTCTTCTGAAGCTCTTGGGAAACCCAAAAGTTGTTAGTCGCCCACCCAACACTGTCTCTTTTGAGGACACTAATGCAGCTATCTTCTGGGGAAATACTAAGGGTCCTCCATTCTTACTAGGCTTGAACATACAAGGCAAAAGCATACACAACTATCTAGTAGATTTCAGAGCTTTGGGCAACATCATGCCCCTATCCATATACTAGAAGCTCAGATTCTGACCCACCCCATCCAATGGCGCAGTGATTCAGCTGGATAAAACTGCTATGAAAATGGTGGGTGAACAGAAAAATGTCTGGATACAGCTCATCTAGGACCCCATAATAGCCATCATAATCGATATTCAAGTGATGGACATCCCAGAGACTTACAAGATGTTATTAAGTCAAAACTAGTCTAATTCATTGAATAGATACTTTTTGACCAACTTCTCCCACTTATGGCTCCCTTAGGAAGGAGAATCAAACAAAATCAAGGTTGAAAGTGAGCCCTAGATGAAGTGGGCCCTTACCGAAGTTGAAAGGGTTAATGAGGACTTATTCTCTAAGACTTCCCCGGGAGTGTACCAACCCCTTGAAATCCTAACATTTGATTTCACTCCTGGGGAGGATCCCATATTTCTACAGAGAATCCAAGACCTAGAAGAAAAATTGAGTGTTGAGGTCAATTCTCAGGGTGCCACAACGACCCCTGCTACACTCTTGTCTGACACTTGGTGCCAGATACACTGCCAGAAACATTCAAAACTAGAGTGTGAGCCTTGCCTTTCTGTCGCTACCCGACACATTGATGCCTTCCAGAATAAAGAACATGAACGTGATCGCCCGGAACCCAGTATCCCTACTGGGAGGACTTCTTTGGTGTCATTTCTTTGGGGAGCTCAATCCCAAACCCCTCTAGAGGCAAACCTCACCCACATACTATTAGCACTAGAGGAAGCTCCTCCCAAATCTCCCAAAGATAATCTAAAGGCTACTCCACCTCCCCAGCTCTCGACGACAAATGATTATTTGTGGACCCTTAAGCTTGATGGGTCTCGGTCCAAACAAGGCTATGGGGCCAGAGTATAATTAATCAACCCACGAGGGAAATCCTTCCTTACATCCTACAGGCTACTGTTCAACTGCACAAACAATGTTACAGAGTACGAGGCTTTGGTCCTTGGGCTCCTATTTGCTCTGGGTGATTCAGAGTTGATCATCAAATAGGTCCGTAGTCAGTACACATGTCATGATAAGAGACTGGATGTATACCACAATCAGGAATGGAGCCTTATTAAATATTTTGATTCCTTCGGCATTGATCTTATTCCCCGATGATGGAATTATGTCCCAGATGCCCTAGCTATTTCTTCTAGCACACTTGAGCCCATGGATGACTCATGACTCTAGAGATTTTATGTTGAGATGATCCCCACCCCGTCCATTCCAGATAATGTCACTCACTTACAGGTTTTTGAGGTCGATCAGCATATCCTAGCCTTCATGGCCAATGTTGGTGTCTTTGAGGACCAGATAGTGGAGGAACGAGACCATGATGACACTGGGCAGGGTGATGAAGATGATGGGATCATGGACCTACCTACCAACACCATCCTGAAGGGGATGGTCACACTAGAACGTATCTTCGACTCGGACCCTCAGGCTGGGAAAAGATATCATCCCCCTCTGAGGGAGAAAAATTTAAGAAAGTGAACATCGGCTGGCCCGGTGAAGAAAAGATGATACACATTGGTACTTCCTACTCCCCTAAGGAGAAGGAAAATATTCTTGCGGTTCTCCAGGAATACATAGACGTGATTGCATTGGGGTATGAGGATTTGAAGATATACAACACATCCATTATGACTCATACCATCCCACTAAAACCCGATGCTAAGCCTTTTCGACAAAAGCAATGACTTGTCAACCCACTGATCGAGCCTCTAATTTATTAGGATGTGGAGAAACTATTTTCGGCCCAAATAATCTTTCCAATCTGGCATACTACGTGGGTTTCCAATTTGGTTCTAGTTAGAAAGAAGAGTGGTGAAATTTGCCTTTGCGTGGATTTTCAAAATTTGAATAGAGCCTCCAAGAAAGATAATCACCCTCTCCCCTCATTGGATGAGGTGTTGCAGATAGTAAATGGATCACAAATGATGTCTTTCTTAGACGGATACTCTCGCTATAACCAATTCATGGTTAAATACGAAGATAGAGACAAAACAACATTCACCACCAAGTGGGGAACGTTTGCATATCAAAGGATGCCCTTTGGCTTGATTAACGCAGGGGCCACATTTCAAAAGGCTATGGACATTGTGTTTGAGAGCCTTGTGAATCAGTGCATAACCATCTACATGGATGATTTGACCATCTTTTCTCAGGAAAGGCGTGACCATCCCACCCACCTTGCCCAGATTTGCAAGAGATGTCGCCGGTACAGAATATCCCTCAACCCTAAGAAGTGCATATTCAGGGTCACTAAAGGGAAGTTGCTCAGGCATATTGTCTCTGAGAAGGGTATATCCATTGACCCTGAGAGAGTTGAAGCACTGCTAAATCTGCAAATGCCCGGTAGTAAGAAAGAGATGCGATCTGTCTTTGGAAAGATCAACTTTGTCCGGCGGTTCATCACTGGATTCACCAAAATAGTGAAGCCACTCAATGAGATGATGAAAAAATATGCCAAATTTGAGAGGAATCCTGAAGAAAAATGGGCATTTTCCCAAATTAAACAAATGATAACGGAGGCACCCATCCTGGCTAGTCCAGACTACTCCCTCCCGTTTTACATTTACTCATTTGCTTCACTGCATTCTACCACGGTAGTATTCACCCAAAAGGTTGAGGGGGAAGAATGACCAATCAATTTTATGAGCTCCCCCTTCAAGAATGCCAAATTTTTATATTCGTCATTGGAAAAATAGGCCTTTGCTCTTGTTCGCGCCGTGAAGAAATTTCGGCATTACATTCTCCGGAGCAAGGTGCATGCTATCATCCTGGACCAGGCTATGAAATCTCTACTGATGCAGAGTGAGTTGGGTGAGAGATGATGTAAATGGATGTCCATCCTCAAATAATATGACTTATAAATGCAACCCATGAACATAGTCCAAGGACAGGGACTAAGTCGAGCGATAGCAGAGGAGACTCCCCACATAAAATGTCAAACATACACAGTGGAGTCTATCACTGAGGACCCATGGTACACCGACCTGGTGTACTTATTATTGAACAACAAATTCTTGGAGGGGTTACCTCCCAACAAACACTGTGTCCTATGGATGAAAAACACCCACTTCATGATAAAAAACTCTGCACTCTACCGCAAGAACTACGAGGGAGTGTACGTTCGGTGCATCGACAAGGACCAAGCTACGAAAATGATTGAAGAATTCCATGGGAAATTTGGGACTAGGCATGGCTCAGCCGACACCACCACCCATCAGATCCTTTGGGAAAGATATTATTATCCCTGCATATTTAAAGATGTCTACACTCATGTTTGGAAGTGCCATACTTGCCAAACCGTGGCACATTGTGAGCGTAACCCGGCTATGCCTTTGCAACTTGTCTTTGAGGTTAGGCCTTTTGCCCAATGGGAATTTGACTTTATTGGGGAAATCAACCACAAATTGTCTACCAACCACTGATACATCCTAACTGCAACTGATTACTGCACCTGGTGGTCTGAAGCCATACCTTGCAAATTCAACATGGCAGATGTGGTTATCAAATTTTTGGAAGAAAACATTGTCACAAGATTTAGAATTCCCTTCGCTATAGTATGCGACAATAGTTCAATGTTTTCTTTGGTGCAACTACTTGAATGGACCTATGACCAGAAGATCACTTTGAATTTTTCCAGCAACTATTACCCCCAGGGGAACGGTGTTGCTGAATCAACAAACAAAAATTTACTCAAAGTGATCAAACACCTGTTAGAACAGAATCCACAAGAGTGGCACCAAAAGCTAAGATTCACTATCTGGGTGGATCACATTCAAATTAAGGCCACCCTGGGAATGTCCCTATTCCATCTGGTTTATGGCCAAAACCCAGTGTTCCCAATCAACTTATAGATCCCAATTTTGCAGTTCATGCAGGAATTCAACAACCGAAATAATATTGTGGAGGTTCAGCTCCTGAATCTAGTGCATAGGAAGAGAAACAAGATGCAACCCTTGAACATTTTGTGCATCACCAAGTAGTGGTAAAACAATGGTTTGACTGTAGAGCCCAATACAAGGCCTTTCAGATTTTAGACTTAGTCCTTTTGTGGGACAAGGCCCATAAAAAGAAAGGAAAGCACACCAAGTTCCAACGGCTCTGGCTCGGACCATATCTAACCTCAGAGATCTATAGGGAAAATACCTATCACCATAACACCATGACTGGGGAACCCATCCCATTGCCCATCAATGGACAGTTTCTCAAACATTACTTCGAATGAGGCCAGTTTGCCTAGAGTTGTATTTTATGTAAATTTTCTTGCTTGTAAATATTTCTTTCCCAGTGCCTCGTTTGGGGGGCCTTTCTTTGTAAATAGTCTTGTTGGCCATCCTCTGAGACTGCCCCTTTTCTTTTGTTTTTTTTTTTATTTTCTTTTGTTTCCTTTTCTGGGCTTTCAGTGTTTTTTCCCCCTTTTGTAGGCTGGTATACTTCGCATAACATCTAGTCTCCGGGATGGTGCCTTTGGCATGATGGTGAACTCAGAATCTATTGTTAGCATGGTGGAATTGGTCCGGTCTCTAGAGTTATTTTGCAAGTTTGGTAGAAAACTATGAGTAATCTTCATCGAATTTATCCCCAGAAGTCTGGTAATCAGTTAAATCAAAATTAAGGAACAAGTAATCAGACACATCGAGGGTAGATCGGTTGCACTAATTGGTTGACCCAAGTCTGAACTTTAAAGATTATTTCTGGGTCTGAAGTTTTCCTTCCCCATTCAACAAATTAAGATGGGCGAAGGGGTGAAAGAAGTACCGCCATTAAATTTAGCTAAAGCTTAGGCTTAATGGTGAAAGAAGTACCACCCCCCACCTAGAAACAAGAAAAATAATAAGAAAAAGAAATGGGATGAAACTCTAGTATCCAGGAGAAACGAGAAAATTTGATGACTTTGGGGTTTGATACTTAGTGCCTCCTCTCTACTTCTCCCAGGGGTCATCGGCTTGATTTCCTTCCAAAACACACACTTCACAACTGATGAAGGGATCATGGATTGAATCGCGTATGGCCAGATTTTCTCAGATGTTTCACACCTTACAAGTAAGATGCTTCAAAGTAACAATTTATTCTAATTTTTCTAACCAGAGATTTTGTGGCTCTCAAATGCACTAAGGCATTCATCCCAGATAGTCACCATTTGTTATGCCCTGCATATCCATCCCTAAATTTTGTGTGCAAAATGTTGGGTCCCCCTTTGTTTTTCTTTTGGCTCTTGCCTTGTCTTCTTTGCCTTTGTTTCTTTTGTTTTCTTCTCTGGGTTTTCTTTCCCATGGTGTTAGTTTTATTTTGTGTCTCCAGGACCCAGTCCCAGATTTGGTCATTTCTTTTCCAGAAGCCAGATTCCAGACTACGAGATTCTCTGCCGCAATGTCTTCTTCTTGTAAGAAGACATGGTCGTTTGGAATCCCTGGGCCTGGAGTCCAGAGGTTTTCCTGTTCCAAAGTTTGTGGAGGGGAGGTAACTTTCTTTTACCTCGGGTATAAATAAGATTTACATATCATTTTCACAGTTACCATGATTAAAACACTTAGAGTTTTTAGAGAGATTCATAGGTGATTTGAGTGCGAATTAAGTGCAAGCTTCTCTGATCTTAGTGGGTAACAATGAATTGATCTTCAGTAACTGTTCTTGATGTTGGAGGTGAAAGCTATTGCAGAGCGGTCTAGTGCTTCTTCCCTTCACCATTCTTCAGATTCCAAGTTGGTATTTTTGGTTCTTTCCTTCATTTTCTGCTTTTGTTTTATGTTGCTGTGTTTCATTTTCATTCCTGCTTCACTTTGTTTGCATTTTTTCTTGCGTTGTTGTCGTCTGGTTCGCCACCCATTAGTGGGTCAGCTCTGCCAGAGGGTTGGCCCCCCTCTATGCAGGTGTAGGATAGTGTATACTATGTACATTTTCTATGTTCTCTAGTTAGGTAGTCACTCTATGTTTTGTTTTGATGTATATTTTCATAAATATGGTGTATATTTTCTGTAGACTTGTGTGTATACGCTTCATCCCTCTTTTACATCTTATGTATATCATGTATATATGTGTTTTTTATATCCTTCAAAGCATCAAGTTCTTTGTGCTCTATCGTGAATTTCAATCCGACAGGACAGAGCTCATCGAGATGGAGTCACCATGGTTCAAACTTAGCACCTCACTAGTTTGAACCATGGAAGATTTCTCTCTCCTCTATCTCCTCATATTAATGGTAGGATTAATTTCCAATGTATGGAATTTAAAATGCATCTAATCTGGCATTCAATTTTTCCCCATGTCAGTCCACTTGCCCTAATCAATGCCATAACTGCCTTTACACCATTTGCCATTTTCCCACATATCGGTGCACGTTAGCCAAAGTACGGCTTTGTTGCCAGTCTCATCAACAATGACTAGTTTTTTCAGACTCTAGACTCCCAGCGGGACCTTGTCTTTTGCTTTTTCTATCACTGTGTCAGCACATTCTGGAATGCTTAAGCCATATTCATTTTTGGATACTCCAGAACTTTTGGATATATATGCACTAAAATTTATTTGATAGGTGCGGGCCGGTGGAAAATCTCCCAGAGTTTTTCATATCCTTATATTTTCTGATGGTTTTCCGGTCTTGCAGGTGGTTGATAAGCTTGTTCGATATGTCTGACGATTTTGCACCTCCTGATAACCCAAAATTACCAACTACTTCCACCCGAGCAGCCACAAAATTGAAACTGGAAAGAATGTTGGCAAAGCTGCCACTAACCTCAAAGTATCTGAAGGATGGAGGTGTTGCGGGGTCTAAAATAGACTCCAAGGTTCAAGAAATGATAGATCTGGAACTTGGGTCTTGGGAAGAACTATAAGGTCTAATCCAAACCATTTACAAGTTGAAAGAACAAGGGGACAAAATAGCAACTTACCTAGCTACCTCCGACATCATCAAGGCTGCAAATTTTCCATGCATGGTGCAATCACCTGAGCTCATCAGGCAGCTGGTGGTACTGTATAACCTGGCCACTTGCTCAGTGCAGCTTCTAGATCCCCGACCGCTGCAATATCCTGCCACTATTATCACATTGGATGTTCCCACCTTTGCTTCCAGGTTGGGAATCCCACAGTTCAAATGGTTCGTAGTAATCACCAGGGAAAACTTATTAAAGGAGTTCGGTGAAGCCAAAATTATTTTTTGGCAGCACCTTAACAATAACTGGTTGAAGCCTCCAAAGAGAGACTATAAAAGGATGAAGTTGGAAATTTCCTATGGGGATTTCAAGGAGCCCATTCAGGCAGGCATAATACTTTTGTGCAGAATCTTTGGATGGCCCCACGCCCAGGAATACTACATAACAACACATAACAGGGCTTTCAACTGGGAAGCGATTATATCAAACCACGTAGATACACAAATGCAGACCGTTTCCCAACATTCATAGTTTTATATGACCTCATATGTGCTGTGGGCATTGGCACAGCAAAGACCAGCTTTTTAGGGCCTAGGAATAGTTGGAGAGCTTAGAAACAGTCTGGGAAAGGTTACACCATGGGGTCATTATCCCCAACTGCAATGGGAGCTAAGATTCCAAAAAAATTTCAAGGTAAACGATGCCTTCATTTACCATAACATTCTTACACTTACCCAAGATTTCAGGTACCACCTCTCACAGGCGGCAATGACACTGGTCAATTCTTATGGCCAATATTTTATTCAATTTAGGCACCACACATACATCAGGATGACCAGCTTTAATGGAAAGCCCTACCTTCTTCCCTGATATTGCGGGGATAGGATTATTATTTTAGAGTTTTGCAGGCAGATGATGGATCTGCATGCCTTCTTCACATTGAAGAAGGTTGTTAATGTTCCATTCCCCTTTACTTGCAGGGACTATACATGCAGCCTCACCACAGCCTGGGAGGCAGATAATGAGTTAAAAGGATTGGGGCTGGTTGAATTCAACCATGCCCAGAATAACTATGACCCCCATGGAAAAACTACCACCGCACTACCAAGGGCATCCCCCCACATGAAGAAAACATTAAAGATTTCTAGGTAGATTGCCAAGACAACTTTGATCTCAGAGCCCAGCAGCATAGCAGAATGAGCAAAGGGCTCATGGAGGCACTTGAACTTCAGACATTCCTAAAGGGATTTAAAGACTATGGGCCGTTGGAAGATCCAGCATACAAGGCACAAGGATTAGATAAATTGGATTTCCCTCCAGTGGATTGGGCCACTCCGGAGAATTTGATGATTGATGGGGTATGCCACCCTATCCTGGAAGCAAGCCACAAGTACTTTTCCTAGGTGTGCCCCAAAAGCTCCTATAAGAAAGCAGTGGTCAAATTGACCATTCCTCCTTCAGCTGGTGCCAGACCTTCTTTGTCCGCCACGCCTGCTGAAGCAAGGAAAAGTAAAGGTAAAGAAAAGGAGGGAGTCCCAGCGCCTAAGGCATCCCCTCAGATCCCTGTGCTTCTAATGGAAAAACTACATGATCAGATGGAGGCGGCGAAGTTGGTTAGCCAACAAATCAGCATGCAAGTGGTTGCCAGTCTCCTGATCACTCCAGTGGCCTCTACTCGCCCGACGAGACCTCCCTCGTTGGCAGCAATGATGAGTAGGTAGACTTTTACTAAGGCAGAGTCTTCTGATATTCTAGACATAGGGGCTTCCTTCATAAGGAAAAAGAAAATAGTAGTGACCCCCATTCCAAGCGCTCCCCTTGGAATGCCTGAGAAGCCCTTGGTTGAGGTAATTTTGGATTCTCCCAAACTTGAGGATATCTCTAACTCCTCTCCATTGCATGATTATTTTGATGAAACCTTCTCGGTAGAGGAGCTTCTGGAGATCCACCAAGGTGGAAATACTGTAGTAGAGGAAATCGAGGCTCAAGAAAAGGAGGCCCTTGTGGAAGAAGAACTCCCCATAGAAAATGACATATCAGAGCAAGAGGCTTGGGAGGAAAATACTGAGCCTGAATAGGTAGAATTTCCGGTCCAGGGGACTGCAGATATGCCAAGGCAGCCAACAGACAAGCCACCGATGGAAGGAGAACCCAAACCCCAGGGAACATTTGTACCTCCGACCATCACACCCCCGACGCCTTTGGAGACTTTTGGTGACCAAGTTCCCCGAAGCACTTTCGGTGAGGTCATGAAAGCTGCTGCCTTGTTGAATTTTGGCCAGTGACCTCACCCACCTCTAGAGGATGTCCCAATGGAGGAAGAAAATGTTGAAGTAAATGAGGCCGATAGGGCCCAAGAACAACAGTAGCCAATGGACCAGGAGGTCCCAAAAGAGGAGAATGAAGAAGCTTTCGGTGACACCAGGGAGGATGAAGTCCCTGAGAATACAAAAACAAAAATTGGGGAAAAGATCTCGGACAATTTTAAAGAAGACGCTAGCATGACAGAAAACATAGAGGGTTCTGGAGAACAGGAAGCAAGAAAGGAACTGGGACAAGAATAGGAAAAGGAGCCAGAAGAAAATATAAATTTAGGGAATGCACCGCCAGGTTCAGAAGTGAATCTTAATGAGTAGGAATTGGTAGCAAGGATGCCCCAGCCACCCCAATGGTTGGTAGAAAAAAAGAAAAGAAAAGCTCTGGCGGTGCCAACAGGTTCTCCTTTGTCATTGGCCAAAATGATGGCCAAGAATGCCAAAATGAAGAAGCCCAAAAGGGCACGGGTGGTCCATACTCTCCGGACCAACCCAACAGGTAGTATAGTTATGGTCATCGCAACACCCTCGAAAAATAGAGATGCAGCATCCGCAAGGCTTGAAGACTATAATATAACAGAGGCCAAGCTGGGGAAAAGGGACAAGCAAGGTGAACTTGACTTACTAAAAGAGGCTACCAAGGCTATAGAGGCCCGGTATACAAAATAGGGGCAGAAGATGCAAGAGAAAAGAGAGGAAAATGCTAATCTCCTAGCACTTCTGGTGGAACTAACACAGCCCTTGGCTGAGGTCCACCTCGAAACCCCTTCTTCCAGATTGCCGCTTGCACAGGGTGACGTGGACTCACTGTGCATGATGAAGAAAAAGGTGCAAGCAGTAGACGGGTGGGCAGCCAAGCAAATAAAAATGATGAGAGAGTTTCTAGCGGCCTCCCTCTTAGACTTTTATAGGGTAGATCTCACCCTTGGAGAGGCAAGAAGCTCCACTCAGATATGGGAGCAGGATTTGGAGAAATATGAGAAATGGAAGGCCAGATTGGAGGAAATCCGTAGCAATGGTGAAGAGGTCACCACAGAGTCTTGTATTTTGGGAGAGGAATCATATGATTCCCTCTAGGTCCAGTACTCTAGACTTTCCCTCAGAATTGAGGCTTGCAAGGAATTGGTTAAGACCTTAAAAGAAAAGCTAACAAGTGCCTAGTATCCCTTGGGCTTATTTTAGGCATTTGTGGTTGGGGTCTCGCAAGTTGATCCCCTCACCACCATAACATGTACCCTGGAGGATCATGTCCTTGGCATGTTTGATGAAAGGATGGAATCCCTATATCCACCTGAGAGAAATTTTGATCAAGGCGGGTTATCTCGGCTATCGAAGACCATGATTTGGTCGCATGATGCCATCAAGATAGTGAATGAATTATGGGATGGGACCAGAGAGGTTGAGGATGCATTGGAGGCTATCCGCAGTAGGTGGGATAACATCTGGAGCATAGATGAGGAAAAGGTATAAGTCAATAAGGTTCTCCGGGTCCAGGGAAATCCAGCCCGACACCATATTTTTTATTCTTTATTCATTTGGAATGCAAGTTCCTGGATCCTTGAATTTTGGATCCTACTTTCTTTGAATTCTTCATGTTAACTGCGACAAGGCACATCATCTCGATGGGAGGTTTCTGACAGATGGTCTTCCCAAGGCACTATTTTAGAGACACACCTGGTGCATCGGAGACAGAGCGCTGCTTTCCCATTTATGAGGCATGTAGCCTCGATCCCTGGGGGATCAGATTTCTTCTTTTTCCATTTTGGCTCTCTTCTCGAGGCTGATTCTTCCACTTCATCCTTCTTGTCTTATTCTTCTAACATGTCAGGCCTTTTCTGTCTCGAGGTCTTTTGTAGAGTGGTGCAGGTAGTACCGGCCACTGGATAGTGTATTTTATTGTAGAGTGTGAATTAAGTTAGGGTTAGGGTTAGATCAAAAGATGTGTATAAATAATAAGTCTGACCTCATTCCAAGGGTCGGCAAAATTTATGATTTTGCAGTCCATAGTTAATAGCAAAGTAGTTTTCTCATTTTCTAGTTGCAGAGCTCAATGCTCCATTGTTTTAAGTTCAGTAGTTAAATGCTCCCTGGGAGTTTTTGTACCATGCACTAGTGCTTTCTGGAAGAATGTTAATGAGGAAGGAAGGATTCTCACAATGATATTGTTGGCATTCTATCTTCTGGGTTAACGGTATTTTATGCTTTGTGTTCTTCATGTCTTTTTCTCTAATGCTTAAAGTAGATTGATGACCTCCTTTACTTTTCTACTGATGGAATGTGAACTGATGGTTGTATGTTTCTTCGGTATTTAGTGTAGCATGTTAGAGCATTGTTGATGTTTTGAATTTTTAAGCATAACTGTAGGTAGACGAAATACTTCTCACCCTGCAAGGTCTTTTTCAGTTTATTTGTTAAGTGTAAGCATCCTTGGAGAAAACCCCATTTACTTGAATCCTTGGAGTTGACGAGTTGAAGATAACCATCTATCCCCCTCAAAAATAGTCACATCTCCTAACCGAGCCCCGCACTATCGAGACCCGACTCTCATGTGCTTGGAGGCCTAGGGAATCTCATTTCCCCGGACAACCTTTACAGGCAAAGTTGGTCAGTACCCCGGTACCCAGTGACAACTTACATCTGTTGGCGGACCAGGTGACAAAGTCCCATCAACAGAACTTGCATGAGCTACATTATTTTCAACTAGAGGAGAATGATGAGAGACTTCCAAAGGTAATAACTTTTGACTTAGCTTTCTATTTGGGATAAACATTTACATGGAGAAGAATCTCAATGAGTTATAAATATACGAATGAAATCTATTCAATTGAACCAAATCTCAACATATTTTTAGGGTCAAATTCCTTCATATAAGGCATCAAAAAGGGATTTTATTGTTTTATTTGAGTTTTTTTTCTATATTTTAATTCTCAAGTATATTTTAATTCATGTGCATGTAATGAGCATACCTAATTGAGAGATAGTGTCACTCGAGTTAGCTTTCAATAATTGACAAGTTTCATAGTAATATAGATAGATATGAAAATGATAAAAAGGACAAATTTTGGATCTTCTTAAAATCTGCCAAAAAAGAATATTTATGGGCTACAGTTAAAATAGGCTTATTTTTTATTAAATAAAAGCAGAACGGTTGGAAAATAACGGGGAACTATTAATCTATTTTTTGTAGTTTCTTTTGTGTCCTTATTTTGTTTAGTGGTGAATGTTTGGTTGTAAGTTGGCTTCATTAATTTACATATTTTTCAAATAATAATTATGTTACTTGACGAACTAAGGAACTGATTATCTTTGGTGTAATAAGAAAACTTTATTAAAATATTTTCCTCTGTTCTCCTAGACGACTAGTGGAGATGAGTTTGTTATCGTCTTCATAATTCAATATAAGAAACATGTGCCAAATAGTGTTAGAGCTCACACTTGATACATTGTTAGAGAGTGATTTTTGTACTAATTTTTATATTACTCAAGAAGTGCAATTTTTTTTGAAGGGATTAAGCTTAAGGGAAATAAACTAGTTTTACATATGTAGTTTTTAAAATGTATGATAAAAAAGACATTTAGATATTCTAGAATAATATGTTCATATGTGGGGTATTTCATGACAATAATTATGACATTCTTCCACATAGGATATATCTAAGATATGCAAACTATTTTATTATTTTATTTCTCTTTAATTGTCACATTGTGATCTATAAGAATACCATACACAATCTTTCATTTTTAGAAGTGTAAAATTACCACACACAATTATATTTGTTTAGTTTAAATTGTATGTACATTCTTAAGGTATCTAAGAAATAACTTGAGGCATCAATCATTTTCAAATCTGTAAATATTTTATCATAGATATAACAGATGAATGTCATAGATAACAACTGCCATGTAGTGATAGTACTTGCCTTTTAGTTTATAAATTAATTGTAATTATAGAAGTTGAGTGTTATAATAACTAATTGATATAGTGAATGAGAGATATATGCTCCATAATTTTCAATTGTTTCATAGTTTTTGATTAAGTGAAAAATAGGTTTTGAAGGGACCCAAAACCCCTTTAAAAAGTTCAAAAAATATATCCATGAAGCACTCAACAAGGAATGACATAAGAGCAAGATGAGGGTTTTACCACCACGCACCCACAACCTGAAATAAATGCTACACATAAAAAATTAACTTGCTACCCAAAACAAATAAAAGGCCTAAAGGACAGAGGAAACCCCAACCCCAACACCCACAAATTAAGATTTACCTTTAGTCATACCTTTGTAGGAACGAAGGGTAATATCAAAGGAGGGTTTAGACATTTTGGATTTCTTACCCTTCATTGTAGTCCAGCCCTCCTCCACCTTACCAGATACATCCTGCCAAGCCAAAGAATCTGACGCTCAACTCCCAAAACCCGAGGGAAGGCCAACACCACTTCCAGAAGAACTAGAGATAGGGCCATCAACAACCAAAGAGACATGGCCAACAACATCATGTCTCTTAATAGTTACAACATAATCTCTAATAAAATCCCTATCTTCAATTGGTTCATAGTTTAATATACTATTTTATATTTAAATATACACACCTTACATGTAGTCATAGTTACATTGAGTACTTTCTATGATGCTATGTGAGTCTTATAAATTATCAAATTAAAACAATAAGTGACACATAGTACCACTCTAAGTTTGATGTCCCAAAATATGTGTGTACTATAATATACTTGGATAGAAAAGAACTATATTTGAAACAATATGATTTCAAATAGTATGCTAACCTTTCCTACAATTATGTTGCAATAAGAATTTTCAATATCTTAATAATTTGAAAATAATATGTTCAATTTTCATTAGATATAACACCCTAATATACAAAGTAAAAAATTTCTACAATTTAATTGACCTATAATTGTTGAAGGAATCTCAATTGAATATTACAATTTATAATTTGATGTTCTACCTTGATCACTTCCACACCTACAAAATTTTAATTCCACTACTACATATCTAACCACAATAAAAAAAATTGAGTAGAATTAATGTTGAAAGTAATTTCTAAAGATGAACACAGACATTTTAAGTCATAATCATATTATTTACCAATGTCCACATTAAAATGAGTCACTTCTACAAAGCTAATTTTAAATATAAAAAAGATGCATTCAAAATAAGCCCAAAAATTATTAGAAAAAATGTGAAAGAAGAGAGATCTCTTTTTTAATCACCATGATTACAATTTCAATTCAGGAAAGAACAAATCTTAGCCTTTGAGGTTATCGTAGAATGAATTTTTTCACATGAATGTCTACTTTTCTCACATGAAGTTATTTCGAGTGTAATTTGTGGACACAAATCTGATATATTTGTCAGTTGTTAATTTAATAAGATATACAATTTAATTCTTAAAATAAATTAAATGATATACCAAAATATTTTGAATTATACATGAAAAAGTATAGTTAAAATAAATAATTTAATTTTGGAGGGATGAAAAAAAAATCAATTAAATAAAATACACTGTTGAAAAGGGGTTCTATAACACCAAATCAATTCAAAAAATCATATTTGAGATAAATAATTTTTATCGTATATGAAATTAATAAATAAATATCTAAACTTATGAAGAGAAAATAAGATTATAACTTCTTGTAAAATCAATCTCTGCTAAAAAAATGAATGCTAAAGCCTTGAAAATAACATAAACACTAAAAAACCTATAAAAATGAATGATTAAGATTTCAAGATTATCAAAAAATGGTCTTGTATTAGAGATGTCAGTTCAATTATTGGAGACGCTGATTGAGCGCAGACGTCGATTGGTGATCCAGAACAAACCGTCGTATACATAGACGCCTCTACGTAAAAACACAGATGTCAATTTGTCAACTGGACGGAAATGAAAGAAAAATAAGAGAAGAGAAGAATGTTTATAGGAACGTGGGTCCTATCATGCATGCCATAATGTATACAAGGAAGTATCTATCCTGAAATCATCAACTAAAACATCAAACCATTAGAGGGTTATTATGTAAAAGATTCAAATAACAAGCATGAAAACAAAAAAAATGATCCTCATATCAATGGATAAAGCTTGAAACAAGTGCACCCATGATACTTGTTTGATTTGCTCTCTTATGGAGGTGTGAATGTGCTCTCTCAAACATAATACTCAAAATCCCCAAGTGAAAATGCTAAGATGAATGCAAGATTGATGGATGGAAGAAGGATTCAAGAGCTAGTATGGAACAACCAGTCTCAAAGCTTCTCAAGATGTGAAGATTAAGCTACCGTGAATGCAATGCAAAGAAATATTTCAAAGTTATGATTCTTTTACAAAATTCCTAGCATGTGATCTCTAGATTATTCAACCAAGAAAACAACTATGAGCATGAAAACACTATGCAATTCTAAAGAAAAATTAGCATAATAACAATGCAACAACAATGTGAGAGGTGAAATGAAAGAGAGGAAGACCTCTTTTTATAGATTTGTGAAGGTAATGGATGGTTGAGATTAAGAGGTGGAAGAGAGATGAGTGGCTAGGATTGAGGGTTAGGTTGGAAAAATTCAAAGGGGATTGTGCACATGATTAGAGGTAAATTACCTTTTTAATCAAGATTAGAGGAATATTAGCAAGAGGTTATTTTAGCAAAAGGTGAGGAGAGGATTTTAATTTAATCCAAGTTTAGAGGATTTTTAGGCTAGTGGAGGGTTTTTAAATAAATATGGATTTATTAAAAGGGGATTTGTGAGGGTAAAAGCCTATAGTTAGCAACTCTATAGGCTTTTGCAAGGGAAAGAATGGATTACAAAGGGCTTAATCTTAGGATTTCTCTACAAATCCAACACTGGGAACACCCAGTGGCAGGAGCATACTTATGGAGATAGATGAAAGTAGCTTTTAAGCCACTCCCGAGTCACGACATCAAGGAAATCAGAGGCATTATTGGTGATGGTATCCTACTACCAGATGCCTCAAGACACATCTTCCATACCTAGGTAGTCTCCATTTTTTTGTCAAATTTGTATGACATGCTTCTGGATTACAGAGTATTCCTCCAAATGGCCACTAAGCTGTTAAAACCAGAATTCATGACAGAAGGGGAGCTCCATGTGGCACTCAAAGGGTACCAACTACGGGAATCTAAGGCTTGGATTGGGGGTCTCTTTCCTCCTACTCATTTAGAGAATAAAAAGGAGTTTCCATGCCTGTATTATATTCTTAAGCTGGATTTGGATGGATGCGATATCCGACACCTAAGGAGAGAAATTATAAATTTTTATGGACATTATCCCCAGTGGGATGGTGGCAAATGTGTTCCTATTGTTTGCAAGAATATCCATTATGCTGGCATTTGTGAAGAATGATGAAATAGAGGCATCTCCACCAACTATCACTACTCCTGCATCTTATGCAACCTCCCAAGTCGGCAGAGGCTCAACCAAAGGAAAAGGTAAAGTGGGTGCTTAGTAAATTTGGCTCTCGAGGACAATTTTTTTTTAGGGATTTCTCCTTAAGGGTTTTATTATGTTATCACAAGCTGGGTTGTAGTTTCAGAAGGATCAACATTAGTTTTTGACCTATTAGTAGATGTCGAAGTTATAGTCATGCTCTACATTTTTCTCTGCAGACATGTTTTTGAGTCTAATAGTGCTCTATGGCATTTTCCATTGCCGTCTTAATATCTAAGTGGGTCTGTTGTAAATTTTTAATTATATGGGCTGGGCTAAAGGGTTTTCTTCCTTGCTTCTTTCCCTCTTGAGCCCTTGAAGCAGTATAAATCTCTTAAAAATTAATATATTATAATGTCTAAGCCATTTTTGCCTTAAAAAATATATATTAATTTAATTAAATAGTTAGATGAATAAAGGGGAATTTAATATTAATTATAATATTAATATTTTTGGACATCTACAATAAACTCCTAAGAGACCAAGACATTTGGGTACAAAAACAAGGTAAGAGGGAGTTATTTTATGAGCCCTATGGTTTGGACTTTATTTCCATCTAGCTGCATTACACTTCTCTATATGCTCTCATACTGCAAATCCAAGGTGTTTACTATTTTCTTGGGCATGATAGTGGTACTAGCGCTAGAATCTATCGTAGAATTATACAATAGTTTTTCTCTTATGGTCAAGGTCAAAAATAAGGGCATGGGCTTATCTCTTCCCCTGGGAACTTATTCTTCCATGTTTTTGACAAAATTTGTAGGTTGTCTGCCAATGGCACCAACAATGGTCACCTTTTCTACTTCTCATTCCTTTTCCCTAAAAAAATCCTCTTGAGCCACTCTCATGGATTTCAAAAATATTACACAAGGATATGCTAGTTGGTTCTTTCTTCAATTATAAAATCATGTTGAATGATCCAAGAACAAGAGTCTTGGACTCTCTAAGTTTCATTGTAATCACTTCATGGGGCTTGGTGGTATTCAACTCTTTTGGGTTTAAAACATCCCGAGTCACAGGGGGGTCGGCAGGTGTCTTTCCATGGGAAGTCATTCCCTTTGGAATCTTTAATTTATGTACTTGTGTTACTTATTATCCATTGTACCTCATTTTGGATTGATTTTTGTAGTCAGGCTAGACCTGTGACATCCTTGGCACAGTTGTAGTGTTGGTGAACACAACATCTTCATCCACCATCCATGAGAACAATGTAAGGTCTGACACAATCTAAAATTATTTTTTAGACTTTCCTTGCATTTACACATCTATCATTGAGACTTCCATGCTTGGGGAAGAATATACATTTACGCCATCATTAGGAACTATACCTTGGCTTCTCTTCTCAGTCACATTTTATTGTAAGTTGCCCCTAGAATTGTTACTTAGCATGTAAGTAGTGTTACAAGGAAAACACCATGTGTGAGTATCCTTTGCTAAATCATTTTGTGTATCCTCTAGCTCCTTATTTGTACTCAATGGCATGTTCAAAAATGGGTTTGGAACCGTAACTAGTTGATTTGACGGTTGTGCATGGGAAGTGCAAGCTTTACTAGTACATTGGTTTACATTCTATTGGTAGGGTGGCCTTGAACTTTGGTAACCCTGGTTGTTCTAGTATAGAGTTTTGGGTGGTGTGTCTTGTTGACACATGATGCTAAGAAGCTCATTAGAGAATACTGACAGTAAATTTCTCATGTCATTGACTTCAACCACTACATTGGAAGGGGAATAAGCTTTGGCCTACTAGGAATTTGGGTACACAAACATGGATTTAAGATTCACAAAGGTGCTAGGTATAGGTTCACTTTGTGTATGAGCATGAATTTTTGGGAATACTATCATAGGAAGTCAAGGTGAAATATTTTTGAAATCGATTAGGTCGTTCTTAACTTGCACTACTATGCAGTACACATCTAGCCAGGTAGTGTTACCCAAAATTTGAATAGTTAAGTCCATATCCAAACTAAAATATCTAAGATAAAATACAAAGCCATGGCTATACAGGGGTGGGCCTCGACAAGTATTCTATGCGAATTTATTTGAAAACGGGTATTAAAATTTGACATGGCTTCTTGTGGAGCTCTTTTGATGGTACTAAATTGTTGAAGTAGGGATGCATGCTTTTTTTTTTCCTAAATTGATAGTAGAAAAGGGTCCCAAGTTGGTCCTAGGTTCCTATATAATTTTTAGTTGAGGACTTATACCAACTTTGAGCCTTCCCTTTTAACGAGGTTGTAAGTAGAATAAGGGAAAATGTTTACTTTGTTATGTGATGCAAGGTACATGTGTCTGGCACGCCCATCATATGCTCAAAGGGTTTTTTCATCCTTTCCATTAAATTTGGGTAGGGACTTCATAGAATTAGTTGGGATAGTATCCTAATTTGTAGTGACTACTTGCGGGATGAGAGGGATAGCATTATCCCAAGCTACAAAATTTTGGTTGTCCATAACTAAAGGGGGATGTGGAAAAGGTCCAAGGACACTCAATTATGATGAAATTAGTTGATACACACATGCTAATCCAAGAAACAATGACCTAGGGTGGTTGGTAGTGTAAGACCTATTAAAAAACCTCCAACTCAGATACTTGCTTTTGATAAGAAAGTGAATTGTCCCACCGAGTGTGCCAGAAAAAGAAAAACTATTAACACCAAAAAAATTATTTGAGTAAGCTAACGACCTCTTATGGAAATTTCAATATTGGGAGACTTATTTTGCGCATTATTTAACAACCTCTAGGATTTTAGAAGTTGGATATTCATTTACTTCTTTCTTTTAGGTACAGGGGAAAAGGGAAGGAATAGAAACTTGAAAGTAGATTTATCTAAGGTTGATACATGATGATGATATTTGTAGAAATACCTTCATATGTAACCAAAGTAATGTATAGTATAATAATACATTCTAAAGAATACAAGGAGTCATATAAATGATCATATAGTTCAAGAACTTATCTTACTGCAAATCCTTAAATACAAATAATGTAGATTATATTCTAAAGTGATATAGACTATAATAAGTGAAATGATCACAAAATATTCAAAAAAATGTTGAAAGGACACAAGCACAGTCAATCATATTGTTTATGTTAAGGAAATGAGATATTATACTAAGATCAATAAATAAATTCAACGGCTACTATATTTAACTCCAAAGTCTATAATAAGGATGCCAACAACAATAGAGAGCTCTTCTCTTTATTATATAGTCCCAACAATAACTTTTTAAAAAGCTAGCTGCCTGCCAACAAAGTTGAGCATTAAATGGATTTGCTCCCTTAATTGTGACATTTCTAAAATGTCAACCTCAGAGGAACTCTTGTTGTATCTCCATGGTTCAATGAACCCAAAAGATGCTAGAAAATGAAGATCATTAGGAAAAAAATAGCTTGACTCAAAATGATGGAGGGGATAGGAGCTTGATTGGGTACTGGAAGAACAACAACTTGTGATGCCAAGAAAGTAATTTCTAATTAGGGAACTGTTATCCTCGACGCTAGGCAACATCACTAATGAGATCCAAAAGAGGAAGGTGACCATGAATGATGCAGACAAAAAAATGAGACACGTGTCAGTACCTCAAGTGATCCTCAAGGAGCAAATAAAATAAAAAAAGGTTATGCCTCAACCTGGTACGTGGATCCCGATCAATATTGAGGGAACACGGGGAAATAAGATGGGTCCACCTTGATTCATGAAAATAACTAAAGAAAAGAAATAAGTTGGGGCTTAAGACATAGATTAAATCCTTTTAACTTATTTATGGTAGAATGGTCTACAGATCAATAAGTAACCATTTCAAGTTGTTTATGGTAGGAATTCTAAGGGTGTTTTATATTTGGTGCATCTACCACTTTAAGATAGAATCACTGATGGGGAAGCATTTGTAGGATGCCTTTAATAGTTGTAGAGAAAAGTGAGACATAAGTTTGAGGCAAGTAATGAGAGATACAAAACTATATCATTAGTAGTCAGCGAGATCAAGTCATAAATAAAGGTGATTTGGTGATGGTTCATTTGTGAATAGAGAGGTTTCATATAGGAACATACCACAATTTGAAGTATAAGAAATTTTTTCCTTGTAAGCTTCTAAATAAAATAGATGACAATGCTTATGAGGTAGATTTACTAGCTAGTATATATATTTATCCTATGTTTAATATTACTGATTTGTATACCTTACATGGTGAAGATCACGATGATGATAATGAAAAGGAAATGGATTGGCAATAGACAAGTGCATGTAGGAAAAGAGAAAATATCATCAGATAAGAAGACCATTCATACTCAGTAAGGAGAATACGATAGATACTTGGTACAATAGAAAGGATTAGCACCAACATAAATAAAATGGATTAGAGAGTACGACTTGAAATAGCTAGATCACATTAAGTGATAGGAGTTTGAGGATAGGAACTTGCATAAGCTACATTCTTTTCAACTAGAGTAGAATGATGAGGGACTTCTAAAGGTCATAACTTTTGAAGTTTAGCTCTCTATTTGGGATAAAATTTTACATTGAGAAGAAACTCAATGAGTTATAAATATACAAATGAAATCTATTCAATTGAACCAAATCTCAACATATTTTTAGGGCCAAATTCTTTCATATAAGGCATCAAAAAGGGATTTTATTATTTTATTTGAGTTTTTTTCTATATTTTAATTCTCAAGTATATTTTAATTCATGTGCATGTAATGAGCATACCCAATTGAGAGATAGTGTCACTCAAGTTAGCTTTCAATAATTGACAAGTTTCATAGTCATATAGATAGATATTAAAATGATAAAAGATGACAAATTTTGAATCTTCTTAAAATCTACAAAAAAAGAATATTTATGGGCTACAGTTAAAATAGGCTTATTTTTCATTAAATAAAAGTAGAACGGCTGGAAAATAATGGGGAACTATTAATCTATTTTTTGTAGTTTCTTTTGTGTCCTTATTTTTTTTAGTGGTGAATGTTTGGTTGTAAGTTGGCTTCATTAATTTACATATTTTTCAAATAATAATTATGTTACTTGATGAACTAAGGAACTGATTATCTTTGGTGTAATAAGAAAACTTTATTAAAATATTTTCCTCCGTTCTCCTAGACGACTAGTGGAGATGAGTTTGTTATGGTCTTCTTAAATCAATATATGAAACATGTGCCAAATAGTGTTACAGCTCACACTTGATACATTGTTAGAGCGTGATTTTTGTACTAATTTCTATATTACTCAAGAAGTGCAATTTGTTTTGAAGGGATTAAGCTTAAGGGAAATAAACTAGTTTTACATATGTAGTTTTTAAAATATATGATAAAAAAGACATTTAGGTATTTTAGAATAATATGTTCATATGAGGGGCATTTCATGACAATAATTATGATATTCTTCCACATAGGATATATCTAAGATGTGCAAACTATTTTATTATTTTATTTCTCTTTAATTGTCACATTGTGATCTATAAGAATACCATACACAATCTTTCATTTTTAGAAGTGTAAAATTACCACACAATTGTTATTTACTTGAATGATGTAGATGAAAAATTGAGACACGTCTCAGTACCTTAGGTGATCCTCAAGGAGCAAAGAAAATAAAACAAGGTTGTGCATCAACCTGCCACGTGGATCCCAATCAAGATTGAGGGAACCTAGGGAAATAAGATGGGTCCACCTTGATTCATGAAAAATAACTAAAGAAAAGAAATAAGTTGGGGCTTAAGACATAGATTAAATCCTTTCAACTTATTTATGGTAGAATGGTCTACAGATCAATAGAGTTATGGTAGAATGGTCTACAGATCAATAGGTAACCATTTCAAGTTATTTATGGTAGGAATTCTAAGGGTGTTTTAAAGTTGGTGCAACTACCACTTTAAGATAGAATCAATGATGGGGAAGCATTTGCAAGATGATTTTAATAGTTGCAGACAAAAGAGAGACATAAATTTGAGGCAAGTAATGAGAGATACAAAACTATATCATTTAGTAGTCAGTGAGATCAAGTCATAAATAAAGGTGATCTGGTGATGGTTCATTTGTGAATAGAGAGGTTTCATATAGGAACATACCACAAATTGAAGTATGAGAAAATTTGTCCTTGTAAGCTACTTAATAAAATCGATGACAATGCTTATGAGGTAGATTTACTAGCTAGTATATATATTTACCCTACGTTTAATATTAATGATTTGTATACCTTTCATGGTGAAGATCACGATGATGATAATAAAAAGGAAATGGATTAGAAATAGACAATTCCATGTAGGAAAAGAGTAAATATCATCAGATAAGAAGACCATTCATACCTAGTAAGGAGAATACGATAGATACTTGGTACAATAGGAAGGATTAGCACCAACAGAAATCAAATGGATTAGAGAGTGGGACTTGAAGTAGCTAGATCACATTAAGTGATAGGAGTTTGAGGACAGGAACTTGCATGAGCTACATTCTTTTCAACTAAAGGAGAATGATGAGGGACTTCCAAAGGTCATAACTTTTGACTTAGCTCTCTATTTGGGCTAAAATTTTACATGGAGAAGAATCTCAATGAGTTATAAATATATGAATGAAATCTATTCAATTTAACCAAATCTTAACATATTTTTAAGGCCAAATTCCTTCATATAAGGCATCAAAAAGGGATTTTATTGTTTTATTTGAGTTTTATTTTCTTTATTTTAATTCTCAAGTATATTTTAATTCATGTGTATGTAATGAGCATACCTAATTGAGAGATAGTGTCACTCAAGTTAGCTTTCAATAGTTGACGAGTTTCATAGTCATATAGATAGATATGAAAATGATAAAAAATGACAAATTTTGGATCTTCTTAAAATCTGCCAAAAAAGAATATTTATGGGCTAGAGTTAAAATAGGCTTATTTTTTATTAAATAAAAGCAAAACGGTTGGAAAATAACAGGGAACTATTAATCTATTTTTTGTAGTTTATTTTGTGTCCTTATTTTGTTTAGTGGTGAATGTTTGGTTGTAAGTTGGCTTCATTAATTTACATATTTTTCAAATAATAATTATGTTACTTGTCAAATTAAGGAACTGATTAGCTTTGGTTTAATAAGAAAAAATTATTAAAATATTTTCCTCCGTTCTCCTAGACGACTAGTGGAGATGAGTTTGTTATGGTCTTCATAATTCAATATAAGAAACATGTTCCAAATAGTGTTAGAGCTCACACTTGATACATTGTTAGAGAGTGATTTTTGTACTAATTTTTATATTACTCAAGAAGTGCAATTTTTTTTGAAGGGATTAAGTTTAAGGGAAATAAACTAGTTCTACATATGTAGTTTTTAAAATGTACGATAAAAAAGACATTTAGATATTCTAGAATAATATGTTCATATGAGGGGCATTTCATGACAATAATTATGATATTCTTCCACATAGGATATATCTAAGATATGCAAACTATTTTATTATTTTATTTCTCTTTAATTGTCACATTGTGATCTATAAGAATACCATACACAATCTTTCATTTTTAGAAGTGTAAAATTACCACACACAATTGTTATTTACTTGAAGTATTTCCTTTCTCAATCTAAGTTGATTTATATTTGTTTAGTTTAAATTGTATGTACATTCTTAAGGTATCCAAGAAATAACTTGAGGCATCAATAGTTTTCAAATCTATAAATATTTTATCATAGATATAATAGATGAATGCCATAGATAACAAGTGCCATGTAGTGACAGTACTTGCCTTTTAGTTTGTAAATTAATTGTAATTATAGAAGTTGAATGTTATAATAACTAATTGATATAGTGAATGAGAGATATATGCTCCATAATTTTCAATTGGTTCATAGTTTTTGATTAAGTGAAAAATAGGTTTTGGAGGGACGCAAAACCCCTTTAAAAAGGTCAGAAAATATATCCATGAAGCACTCAACAAGGAATGACATAAGACCAAGATGAGGGTTTGACCACCAAGCACTCACAACCTGAAACAAATGCTACACATAAAAAATTAACTTGCTACCCAAAACAAATAAAAGGCCCAAAGAACAGAGGAAAGCCCAACCCCAACAACCACAAATTAAGATTTACCTTTAGTCATACCTTTGTAGGAATGAAGGGTCATATCAAAGGAGGGTGTAGACATCTTGGATTTCTTACCCTTCATTGTAGTCCAGCCCTCCTCCACCTTAGTAGCCACATCCTGCCATGCCAAAGAATCTAAAACTGAACTCCCAAAACCTGAGGGAATGCCAGCACCACTTGTAGAAGAACTAGAGATAGGGCCATCAAAAACCAAAGAGGAATGGCCATCAACATCACGTCTCTTAATAGTTACAACATAATCTCCAATAAAATCCCTATCTTCAATTGGTTCATAGTTTAATATGTAGAAGTTGATAAAGGCAACTTCACCCAAGATCACCTGCATGCAAAGACTGTTACCGAGAAGCAAGACAGAAGACAGAAAGCTATGGCGGCCAATAGGCCAGAGACTGCAAAACCATGTTGAAA
>MU225038.1:345530-368237 GCA_018584345.1 Thuja plicata | reverse complement strand
GCCAGAGACTGCAAAACCATGTTGAAAGAAAAAGCCTTCTATATTATCAACAAATGGAATTACAAAATGATCTCCTTATGAAATGTAATGCGGTAATTCCTTATAAAGGATACCGAAACCCTAAAAGAGAAACTCTAAGAAATAGAACTTGCCTAAGTGAAACTTAAGCACTAAAGAGTAATAACTAAAGATTACTCTAACATAATATACTATTTTATATTTAAATATACACACCTTACACGTAGTCATAGTTACATTGAGTACTTTCTATGATGCTATGTGAGTCTTACAAATTATCAAATTAAAACAATAAGTGACACATAGTACCACTCTAAGTTTGATGTTCCAAAATATATGTGTACAGTAATATACCTAGATAGAAATTAACTATATTTGAAACAATATGATTGCAAATAGTATGCTAACCTTTCCTACAATTATGTAGCAGTAAGAATTTTCAATATCTTAATAATTTGAAAATAATAACAATTTTCATTAGATATAACACCCTAATATACAAAGTAAAAAATTTCCACAATTTAATTGACCTATAATTGTTGAAGGAATCTCAATTGAATATTACAATTTATAATTTGATGTTCTACCTTGATCACTTCCACACCTACAAAATTTTAATTCCACTACTACATATCTAACCACAATAAAAAATTGAGTAGAATTAATGTTGAAAGTAATTTCTAAAGATGAACACAATAGAATAAGTCATAATCATATTATTTACCAATGTCCACATTAAAATGAGTCACTTCTACAAAGGTAATTTTAAATATAAAAATGATGCATTCAAAATAAGCTCAAAAATTATTAGAAAAAATGTGAAAGAAGAGAGATCTCTTTTTTAATCACCATGATTACAATTTCAATCCAGGAAAGAACAAATCTTAGCCTTTGAGGTTATCATAGAATGACTTTTTTTCATATGAATGTCTACTTACTTTTCTCACATGAAGTTATTTCGAGTGTAATTTGTGGACACAAATCTGATATATTTGTCGACTGTTAAATTAATAAGGTATACAATTTAATTCTTGAAAATAAATAAAATAATATACCGATATATTTTGAATTATACATGAAAAAAGTATAGTTAAAATAAATAATTGAATTTTGAAGGGATGAAAAAAAAATCAATTAAATAAAATACACTCTTGAAAAAGGGGTTCTACAACACCAAATCAATTCAAAAAATCATATTTGAAATAAATAATTTGTGTAGTATATAAAATTAATAAATAAATATCTAAACTTTAGAAATATTTGAACTACATTAAAAAGTCAATACAGTAGTATATTGCCTAGATGCAAGTACAATAAAATGAAAAATAAATAAAAAAATACAATAAGATGAAAACATTTACATATATATTTGATTATTTAATTTGAATTATCTTTATTCTGACATCCAATTGTCTATTGTCTGATTCAAATTAAGCAGGAAAAACGTTGGGATTGATTGAAGTTGAATAAAAAGTTGTGTTTAAATAATATGGACCCATTCCACCTACATTGACAAAATTACATCTAGAATTCAATCCAAGACTAAGATACTAGATCCTAACTGCCAAAACAATCTTTAAAAGGACATTGCAATCTCAAAGTCAAAATAAATGCAAGCTTTTCTTCTCGACATAATTTGAAGATATTGACTCACAAGAAATTTAAACGATTGCAGGTATGAAATCAAAAAAAATGAGGAAGAAAAGTGGACTTTGCGTGTGGTTCAGCACTGCCTTTATAAATCCACGCTGAGCGTTCCACGTTGAATTTGGTACGCTCACACAAATAATCTTCATTAAATTCTACATCTCTTATAAAGTTGACGTATTCACGATTGGATTTCTCCACATATTATAAAGTTTAGTTAAAGAAGTCAAATTCTTTGGCAATATTGTAATGTGTTATTTCAAATGATGATGCAAATAGATTTATATACAATTTTCATAGAAATTTCTTTTGGACTCTCGAACTTTTATTGAGACTAATTTTTAATGTGCTAATATGGTTCAATACCAGTTGAGAATCTTCCTAATTTGAACATGAATAAATAATGGTTATTTAATTGTGAAAGGAATATTAAAGCATACAAAGGTAGTAATTTTAGGGTTATACTGATATATACTGATTCAAAGGTACATTAACAACTATAATCATTTCGTTATGGCAGGTAGGGGCGATGCAGATTCTAGATCTTTAGAACAGACACCCACTTGGGCTGTTGCCATTGTTTGTCTGGGCTTTATACTCATTTCTGCACTAATTGGACAAGCTATACATTTCCTTTCCAAGGTTTGTTTTCTTTCTATCTATATGTACTTATGTTTAATTGTTTAATTTTTGTTCATATGCAATTGTGTTGCATGTTTGGAGTGACAACATGTATATTACTTTCAAATTCGATTGTGTGAAAGTTTATATTACTTTGAAATTCGATTGTATGAACGTTTTTGTTTCATGTTTTATGAATTATCTTTAGGATGATAGACAGTTAGAAAATATATTCTATGATGAATTATATAGTGTGATTGAGAAAGTTGATGAAAAGTTTCAACACAATGAAATTATATTCTGATGACGGATCATGAGTATGATCTTAAATGTTGATGAACAACTTTAATATAATCAACTCATATCCTTATGTTAGATCACATAGAGCGATCAGAAACTTCGATACAAGGATTTTAATACAATCAAATCATATTCTGATGATCGATCAAGAGTGTGATCCAAAACGTTGATATTAAAACTTCAACACATTCGAATCTAGAAATAATATGTACAACATAATAGATTGTGAAAACTAAATATTATAATGAAATGAACTTCAATGATATTTTTGTTTTTGTTATGCAGTGGCTCAAGAAAGGCAGAAAGAAATCCCTTGGAAAAGCACTAGAGAAGATCAAGGGAGGTGAATAATTTGGTGTTGTCATGATCAATTTCAGTCTGAATTGCTTAGTTAAAGATTTAAATTGATTCTTCTGGTGTGTGTGCAGAATTGACGCTGTTGGGATTTATCTCCCTTCTGCTTAATGTTGGGCAGAAACCAATTTCAGAGATCTGTATATCAAAGGGCTTAGGAGACTCTTTGCTTCCCTGTTCAAAGAAGGAGACTGTAAAGTTTTCATCAATTGGGCATCAACATCGTAAGCTTTTGTTGTTGGCTTCTCAAACAGCATTAAGGCGTAGCTTGGCCACAGTGGAGATTGTGACTGGCCATTGTGCTAAAAAAGTAAGTATTTAATCTTAGAATTCATAGTATTTCTAATGGAAATAGATTTTCAAGTGGTTTTGAGCTGTGTTATTTTGATGTAGGGGAAGGTTCCTCTGATATCACAAGAAGGACTACAACAACTACGCATCTTTATTTTCGTTTTGGCTGTTTCTCATGTATTGTCTTGCATTGTAATCATGACGTTAGGATGGATAAAGGTATGATTCTTTAAACTTCCTCCTTGTTGCTTTTAATCAGAAGGAAACCATGATAATCATTGCTGTTGATTAGAAGGAAGCCATGAAAATCATTGCTGTTGATTAGAAGGAAACCATGTTAATAATGATTAGAAGCTTATGTGATGTGTGCAGATGAGGAAATGGAAAGCATGGGAAGAAGAAACTAAGACATTGGATTATGAATTTTCAACAGGTACGTAAGTTTATGTTTTTATGTTTTCCCTCTTTTGGTTAAATAGGTATACACGGTGTCTAGTTTGATTGACTTAAAATTCTATTAAAATTTATATTTAATTATTGGAGTGGTCGGTCTTGTGTTTAACAATAGGCAAACAATTTGTAGTTGAGAAAACAACAATGAAATAAAAATAGTAAAAATAGCATTGATGTTTAACAATAATAGTAGATGATAGAACATTGAAATAAAAATGAACTATCAAAATTTATAGTTAATTATTGAAGTGACTGATGTTTAAGATTAGATAAGTCATTTATTATAGAGGAAGAAACAATAAAATAAAATATCTAATCAAAATTTACATTTAATTATTGAAGTCGTCAGAATTTGAGAATAGCCAAATAATTTAGGATAGAAGAAGGAACAATGAAATAAAGATAACGTATCAAAATATATCTTTAATTATCAAAGTGATTGATGTTTAAGAATAGTCAAACAATTAATAATAGAAGAAAGAACAATGAATAAAAATAGTTGTTCAAACTTTATATTTAATTTTTGAAGTTATTGATCTTTAATAATAGTGAAACAATTTATATTACAAGAATGGACAATGATATAAAAGTAAATGAATATCAATTAAAATAGTAAATATAAACTAATGTGCCAAACATTCATACATAATTGAGAAAATTATGTGGAAAATTAATGCCTTTTGAATATAAATAAAAGAAAAATAATCTTTATTTAATTTTCTATTTAATAATCTTAAAAGAAAAATATGTCTACGAAAGCAAGTTTCATAGTGTCAAAAAGTATCAAAAATATTAAGTTATAGTTAAATGAGATTTACATGGAAGAATGAACTACATAATTGGAAGTCTATATTGTAATTTTAGACATGGAAATATAAGTATAAATGTAGTTGTAATGTTACAGATCCTTCTAGATTCAGATTTACTCGTGAAACTACTTTTGGAAGGAGGCATATGAAGTTCTGGTCCACAATACCAATTTTCACTTGGATTGTAAGTAAACTTAGTAATTCGAATAGCTATTATTTATTTTATATTTAACCATTTAATAAAATGACATTTTAGTATACAATACCAATTTTCACTTGGATTGTAAGTAAACTTACTAATTCGGGTAGCTATTATTTATTTTATATTTAACCATTTAACAAAATGACATTTTAGTATATTGTTGGCTTTGTAGGTCTGCTTTTTTAGACAGTTGACCATATCTGTGCCCAAAGTGGATTACTTAACATTGCGTCATGGTTTTATATTGGTAAAATCTTTACCTCTATACTTTCAAAATTTTATATTATATATTAAACATGATGAATGTAGTTATGTAATTGTTTTACTATTGCAGGCTCACTTTGATTCACATAGAAATTTTAATTTTCAAAGATATATAAAGAGATCTCTAGAGGAAGACTTTGCTAATGTTGTGTCAATCAGGTGTGTTTCTTAATTGTTCAAAAATGATAAGAGCAAAAATGTTTAATATCTATGCACTATTGATTTGAAACTAATATTTTTGATAATTTATCATTATGTGCAGTCCACACCTATGGTTCTTTGCCATTTTATTTTTACTTCTCAACAAAGAAGGTAAATATAATGAAGATTCTAAATAAAATTTTATTGATTATTTGTATTTATTTAGGGGGATAATAAAAATGAAATTTGATTGAGCAGGGTGGTTTACATTATCTTGGATTTCATTCGTGCCCTTAATTGTAAGTAAAAACTATTTACTCTCCTTTGTTTTCTTTTTGAATGAAATTATTAAAAAAAAAGAGATATAATAGTTTTATAACTAAGAAGTTATATTATTACAATAATTTTTATAATTAGTGTAAGTATTTATTTAGATAATTAAAGTTTTCCTTTACTTTAACTTTTAAAAATGTATAATTTAATTTTTACTCATTGTATCCTATTGGGTCGTCACTCACTCTATCCATCAGCTAGTGCTTAATAGACTATTGGATTTTTATTGGGAAATAGTTAACTATTATATATTCTTTTTTATTTTATTCATGCGATTATATTAAATTTAGGACTTATTTACAAAATGAATTGATTCCTTGTCATTCTTCTACAACTAAAATTATCAGATTTCTACAATCCATAAGAATCCTTTGCCAGCTCTATTTTTCACCCTTTGTAGTGGCTTCATATTCTATTGGAGCATTTTTATAATCTTCTAAGGTGGTTTCATATTTGGAAGTCGAATTAATATGGTAGATTTTTTCAGATCTGCTACTTTGGCTTGGACGGGATCTTCAATTTCATGTTTTCTGATAGGTTGATTATTCACTTATTTGAAGCAATATCTAATGTTCTAATTGGCTTTTTTAATGCCAAACATTTTGTGCATTTTCATATCTACGATTAGGGTTGTTGTGGTGCATGAGAATATTATCTGTGTTCCCCTCGATTGTTGGTTTTTTAAATTACCTTAGGAATTTATTCCCACATTGCCCATGTATTATGAGTTTTGTTGTTTTGATAGTTCGGTGGCACCCATATGAGTAGCCATTCACATGGCTCTAAATACCTCTTGGTTCAGTGTTTGCTATAGACTTTGAATGAAACTCAACCTAATCTCTCCAAGGAGATTTAAAGGTTTACACATTGGGCCAAGTGTGATAAAATCCAAGATCATTTTGGTTTATTCGGTGAAATTAGAGCTCTATATCTAGAAGTAGAACTTGCAATATCCCTTTATGTTCTCATTTGAAAGGTTGTGTGAAAGAAATGAAAAATATAAGGATTGCATTCTTTTGATTTTGTCAAAATTAATGGGTGTCTTTTCCTATTTCACTACTTCCTTTTATTCCACTATGGGTGGGTAGGGTACAAGATTTGTCATGCTATCATTTGAGACATTTTATGAAATATTGACTAGGGAACAAACAAAGTTTAATTAGAATGACGCCAAGTCTCTTGTTTTGATTGCAACTCCGACCAAAGGGAAAGGGAAACCTAAGAACATACCCAAGAGAGAAGCTAGTGAGTCTTCTCCCACCTCTTCTAATCCTAGAAAGGAGAGCCAAAAAAGCACCTATTGCAAGAAATTTGGCAATACAAAACAAAATCATGATAAGAAAATTAGACATGCATGTGTCTTTTGTAAGAAAGAGAGGCATTATAAACCTAATTGTTACAAGAAGGAAATCCATTAGTTAAAAAAAATTACTCAAGGAGCATCACATTTCACCTTTTTCTTCTACCAAACATGAGGATACTTCTCCTAAGAAATTAACAAAGCATAATGCCTTGATTACAACTCATGCACCTAGGGATTTTGGATGGATCATTGATTCAAGAGCTTCAATTAACATCGCTTGTTCCAAAAATTCCTTAATTCTAGATTCTCTTAAAACACCATTTCAAGATGAACTCCTGACTACAAACAATCTAATTTTTTCATGTTGTTGTCATTGGTGATATTGTTTTGGATATAGGTATAGTGAGCAATGTTTATTTGATTCTTGAAATCTCTCATAATCTCCTATTTGTATATTAGATCACATACAATGGTAACACAATTGAGTTCACTCCTAATTCAATGCTCATTTTCTATCCCATGGGAGAGAATTTTGCAGTTGGTAGGGCTAATCATCAATATAGGATATTTTTCTTTGATTTTTTTTTTTGATGATGATGATTTATTTTTTCCATTGGCTCCTTTTAGTTAGGGGACTAATGTTGATGCATTTGTGGGCTTAATTGTGGTTTCCCCATCTCCTAGTACATCAAAGGTTATAGTTGATATGGATTCCAGGACTTTGACACAAGACATCATCAACCCTTTATATCTGTGATTCTAGGATAGTTCCAATATAGGTCTATTTAATTTGGTCTCTTATTCTTCTTCTACATATTTGATGGACATTGTTAAGGAGGCATCACTTCGCTTTGCATATTGTTCACTGGAGGATGATCTTGAGTCTTCTACATCCATTAGTTCTTTCTTGATTGGGACTCTTCCTAATCTTGATAAGACACCTTTGGAGGCACTTGATTCTTCTTCCACACTTTCATTAGAAAGACTTCATCCTTGTCCCTTTTCTCATGGATATGGAGTTTATTCTACATGCACCATTAGATCTTCATATATTCCCAAGGGGAGACATATTATTTATTGTAATGGAAACTTCTTTTGGACTGTAACATGTGTTAGTGCTTTTGAGGATACTTCATTATTGTTGGCAATGTTATCTCCATCCTTCCTTTAATTTGAGGTGTGGTTGCATTGTATTTTCATGATGGATATCATTCTTGGGGGTATTGTGGAAAAATTCATTCATAAATGCTTTATTTGTTGCATATCACATTTTTGGAGAGGAGTTTTGTCCTATGAGGTTTTATCTTTTCTCTATTCTGTAAGAGATTAGTGTTAGAATAGGTAAACACCTATTCTCCCAAGAACACCTGCATGCATAACCTGTTACATGGAAGAAGTAAAGAACAAAAGACAGGAAGAATCTATGGAGGCCAAAAAGTCAGAGGCATCGTATGCACAAGAAAACCATATATTAACAATATGTTTCAAGATGTTACAATGCGATGAGAAAAATTCTGTTTGAAATACAAAGAGGTGAATCCTTATAAAAGGAATCACGAAACCCTAAAAGGGAAAACCTAAGGTTAGCTTAAGAAACTAGAGTGAATAGGTGAGTTAGTAATTAGATCATAATGATTTAATTAATAACCCAAGAAACTATTACTCTAACAATTAATTGTATTACATTTTACATGGGTACCTAACAAGGCCTATTCACTAGAACCCATCATCATTATCTTATTGCATTTTTCTCCCTATGTTGAAATTAAGGGAGGTTGTTAGAGTAAATTAAAATTTACAAAAGTTCTTAAGTTTACTTAGGGATCATAAATTAGTTAGATAAATACTATTTATTAATGTTTATATTGCATTGATATTTGTAATTGAGTTGGCCCAATTTTTGGTTTCTACCTAACCTACCTAATCTCTCATTTAATTAAGACACTTATCTCATTCAATACTCTTTATTTTCAGCCTCTTTTCTATACAAGGAAGAGCATTGTACATCATTTACCATCTCAATCAATTCATTTTATTTCTTGGTGAGTTCCCCCTATATGTGGTAAATTTGGCCTGTTTAATTCACCATACACTTCAACATAGTCCTTCACCAGATACAAACAAGAATGAATATGAGATTATTCATCTTATCTGCTTGCATGATTCGACCTGTTGCCTTCTATCCAGACGGGGTTTTTGAAATTGCTCTCAGAACAAGAGTCTCACAACCATGGACCAATCTAGGAATGAAGGATTTATCATGAATGCAATACAATGCATAGTTATTCAAAGAATTGAAAGATGTACGATAATCTAAACATGATTGCTAAATTCCATTATTCTAGAAATTGAAGTTATTCTATTGCAAAAATGAAGTTATTCTATATGAGCTTATCAAGAAAATGAGACAATAATTCAGTATTCTAACAATGCAAAAGTCAGTCGGGTAATCGGGAAGTAAGTGGGGGTTTTGAATGAAAAATGAGAGTTCTTTTATAGACTCAGAGGTTGTTCAGAATAGAGACTTTCCTTTTTGAAATAAAACAGATAGAAAAGCCAGTTCAAAATAGAAAGCTTTATTCAAAAGAATACAATAAATTGATTTTTTCTGCTTTAATTGTTTTCTTTCTTTGATTTAATCTTGTTTTATTTGAATCAATTGTTTTCTTTCTCTTTAAAGCATAATTAATTCAAAGTTTCCATTTCTGAACAAAGATAAGATTTTTGAGAGAATATTCAATTAATTAAATAAATGTAACCTCATAATTTCTTTTTCTCAATTATCTGAATAATTAAATTCAATTATTGAAATGAGGATATTTATTTAATAATTAAATATTATTTAATTCCCTTTTTATGTGTCTCAGCTAAAGAGGGTGAATTTAATTAAATTAAAGTGCAAGGACTTTATAATTAAATTAATTCGATCATAAGGTTTGTTTAGCCAATAGATATTTAGGAATTAAACATAATGTATGATTAATGTAGATTTACGATTTTTTACATTTGACACTCAGGTCGAGTAGAGTTAGTGAAAACTCAGAATTGCCTAGTACAATAGGACTTTAATGATTCAGAAGAATGATAAATGCAACAAAATTGGTTAGAGTTGCAAGATGCCAATTTTGGGGTATTACATTTTGCCCCTCTTTGAATTGATGTGCGAGCAGCGCATTGATTCAAAGAATAGTCTGATGCATGAAGCACAGAAGAATAAATTTGAAAATTGATGATGTAAAGATTGATTGATGAAGATTTCAGATCCATCTCTAGAACAGAGGTTGACCCTCTGAAGTCTAGGTTAGGTTGCCAAGATACCGGTCAAAATAGAGATTTTGAGGGTCCTCTCCAAAATGAAGCTTGATCCTCAGGGATCCAGGTTAGAATGCCCAGATACCTAATAGATTGATATCTTTCCCAAGGCTATCCCTCGAATGAGGCTTAACCTTCAGGAGTCAGGGTTAGATTGCCCCGATACCTGTCTCAAAAGACAATGAATAGATTAACATCTTTCTCAAGGCTATCCCCAGAATGAGGCTTAACCTTCAGGAGTCAAGGTTAGATTGCCTCGATACCTGTCTAAAAAGATGATAAAAAAGATTGACATATTTCCCAAGGCTATCCCCAGAATGAGGCTTAACCTTCAGGAGTCAGGGTTAGATTGCCCCGATACCTGTCTCAAAAGATGATAGCTTTTGAGAACCATCTCCAGAATGGAGCTTGGTCCTCAAGAATCTGAGTTAGATTGCTCAGATACTTAAGAAATGATAAGATGTAAGGAACAAAGATGCCCTTATTGATTGTGGAGTTTCCAATTTTGACCGTGAGGTATGAAAAACTGAACATGCCCCAAGTGATTGAAAGTCATGGAACACCCAGTTTTGACCGTGAGGTATGAAAAACTGAACATGCCCCAAGTGATGAAAATTGTGGAACACCCAGTTTTGACTATGAGGTATGAAAAATTGAACATGCCCCAAGTGATTGAAAATCATGGAACACCAAGTTTTGACTGTGAGGTATGAAAAACTGAACATGCCCCAAGTCATTGAAAATCATGGAACACCCAGTTTTGACCGTGAGGTACGAAAAACTAAACATGCCCCAAGTGATTGAAAATTGTGGAACACCCAGTTTTGACCGTGAGGTACGAAAAACTAAACATGCCCCGAGTGATGAAAATCATGGAACACCTAGTTTTGACCGTGAGGTATGAAAAACTAAACATGTCCCAAGTGATGAGATGCCCCTAGCAATGAGGACTTTTGAAAATCAGATCAAATTGATTGGAAAAGAGATTTAATGATGTAATCATCCTACCCCCTCAGGAGCGAAATAGAAAGATGACACGCCATAATGATGATGGAGAGAGAAAAACAATAGATAGATGTTGAATCGGAGATCAAGAAGAACTCAAAATAGATTACAGAAGAATTCAGAAGATTCAGAATCAATTTTGAGTGATTTCGAGGTCTAGTTGACCAAGTTTGACTAGGTTTGACCAGAGTTGAATTTTGAGGAAAAAAGTCAAAGATTTCATAAAAGGATGATATGATAAGATTCTGACAAGAAAGCGATGTCAGAAAGTCGACTGCATAAGTGTCTAATCGCGTCGGTCCCAAGAATTTTAAAATGCGATTTTGAGTGATATATAAGTGTCAGATTAGATTTTGATCCCGAAAATGGGTTGAGCATATACCTGAAGATAGAGAGAAAGGATCAAACACTTGGGCAGTCATGATGAAACCAAGACTCTGAAGAAGAACTCCCCTATGTATGAATCCAGGAGAATGCAAAGAAGAGAACACTGAATTGTTGCCACAATGCAAGTCTACAATGAAAACACAATCCTATGTTAGATGCAATATGAAAATGCAATTCTATGCTAGATGCAATATGAAAGTGCAATTCTAGGACATGGTTGTGAGACCCATCATAAAATCATCACCATTGAGCATTTTTTGGAACATCAAAGTCGATACAACCCTTACTGGTGCCACAATGCAACCATAAGGATATGAATATGACTTATCATCGGATAAAATGCAAGAAACGAACGTAAGAACCAAGGCACAAAAGCCAAGATGACCTGAATATTGTTTCCAATTAATGTTGCAAGAGTACACCAGTATCAAGGCATTCAAAGCCAAGATAACCATGAGTGCGATCATGCGTAAACAAACAGATTAATAACAAACAAAATAATAATAAATAGAGCAATAACAGGAAAGGAGATAGTACCGACCTCACCATGGCATACAAATAAATAAGATCAAGGGATGTGAGGTTGTTCCACCTTAGTGCGGGAGCTCTTATCATTACACCCTGTTTATTTTACGTTGCTGGATCATTGGGACTACACCAACAAGTAGTAGATAAATAAAATATCAATGAAATCCATAAGAATAGACAGCATACAAAGAAATTTTCAATCATAGCTCAGCCAGTTTCAAATTTTTGTGAATGTGTTCATGTTTAGAGGTGTTGAAAAACACAGTTGTGCTTGTGAGTGCATTATGTTTGATTGTTATCGATATATGTTTACGGGTGATATATCTAATGTGTGTTAAAAAACACTGTTTATAGTGGTGTTGAAAAACACCAGTTTGTGTCAGTAGCGAGTCGTCCTTGAGAAGTGACAAGATTACTGACTTAGGTGTAAACCAAAGATGTGATCAAATGGGGGACCCATGCCCCCAAGTAACGATGACTGACTTGACGTATGTTGCAAGGACAAACCAGATGTGATTTCCCCCAAGCATATGGTGTTGAATCAATGACAAGTTAGGAGGGTCCGCAAAGGAACCAGAGTGTCACAAAAGTGACCAAAAGATATGTACAAACTAAAGCATAGAATTGTCAAGACTGAGTATCAATAGATAGAGAATTTGAGTACAACTCCAACTATAAAAAATGTGAGCAATCTCGATAGAATAGCGACAGTAGGCAGACACAGTGAAAACCACTGGTGACTGACACAAGAGAGATGCTAAAATGAAACGATCGTGGTATAAGCTATATATCAGTAGGCAGACGTAGTGAGAACCACTAGTGATTGATGTGAAGAAGATCATTAAAAGATAAATAGGACAGTGCCCCCTAGATCAGGAGGGTTGCCCCGATAGTATGACCAATTTCAATCCATGTGAGTTGGTGTCTTGACGGGAACTGAAAGCAAATGTAAGCAGGGAAGCAGGAAAGCAGCAATGTAGGAAAGAAAATGCATAAAGCCAAGTGGTGCTGTGATGAATATAGAATTATGGAACAAGAGGCGTCTATTTACCAGGTTTTCACCTTCTTGCCAGAAATTCTTTTTTTTCTACCATGGCGCCTGTTTGCCAGGTTTTCATCAATGGCACCTTTTTTTCTTTTTTCTCTTTTTTTTTGTATTTTTTAATTTTTTAGTTTTTTTGTATTTTTGGAATATATGATTTTTTTGGCGATACATCAAAGCGCCTATCACTAGGTTTTCACTAAGATGATCATTTTTTTAGGACTTTTTCAAATTTTTAAATTTTTTTAGAGATTTTTGCAATTTTTAGATTTTTAGAGATTACTCGATCTCAAGTAAGATCACAATGGTTTGCCCCAATGTCTAGCAAGGTGTAGTACATTGCAGATGGATCACAAAGAAGGTCGATGAGGCGAATAGCCAATGATGGATGAAGAGGGTGAATGCGACCCTCAAGGACAGTCTCTTCAAGATTACCCAAGCTAGGGAAAATAATATAGCAATGTAGGCTCATGGAGCAGTGTTGGATAGCATATAGGATAATGACCTGATGTCATGAAAAGTATGTGGTCCAAAAGAGTGGACATGTCTAGAGACTTATAAGAACTTGTTTTTCAATTTTGATCAAGACCAAGGGGTCAATTAGATAGGATAGAGCTATGATCAGGATAAAGATTAGTGGAGGTATAAATGAAAGTTTTGGATTATGGAGCAAAGGATGCTCAGAGATAGGAAGGATAGGCTTGGGATAAGCAAGATCACGATAGGGTACGATGGATGAGATAAAGTGAATAGGTTGATGGAAAGGATAACAAATGTCAAGATACATAGTGTGTTCATGGATAAGCTCAACCTTGTCAAGATCAGCAAAAGGAACATGAATGCTCATGGGCTAACTGGATGTAAGATATTATGGATAGGATGACATGGAAGGAACTTGGCCCCAAGTGAAGAGTGCAAGTAGAAGGAATTACGCATGATGCCTATTTGCCAGGTTTTCATCATAGTACTTATCCAAGGCGCCACAAGAAGTGGTTTTCACCATAGGATGGATTGATTTATCTTTACTTTTGCTACCAAGGTGCCTGTTTACTAGGTTTTCACCAAGGCACTTTTTTTCTTTTTTCTTTTCTTTTTTTGATTTATGGAGGAACTTAAGCTTCTTGCTCTTTGGATAATGCTCCTTTGAAGTATATTTTATGATAGGACAAGGTCACTGAAAGTACGCTCAAAGATGTTGATAGGGTGATGGTAGAGAAGATGATATGGAGGATAAGGAAGATGGTAGCCAAGGATTTATCCGATGGATTGGATAAGAGGGATGGAAGGATATGAGATGGATGGGTAAGAGGTAGGTGCAAAATATTGGATAGGGTATTGAAAAGTTTGTATAGGAAAGATCAACATTGACACACCCCTTGAAGGGTAGTGGACAAATGGAGGAAAAGTGGGTGGAATAGCTTGAGACGTTGATGGATGAGTGGATATGGATCTTGGTGTGCGAGGACCCAAGATGGATTTGTAAGATAGGAGATGTTTAGATGGAGATGAAGTGGAATATTTTGGAAGCTTGGATGCCAATTCTGATTTTTCCTTTTTGTTCAAGCCTTTTAAGAGAGACTTGGGAATTCACATAACTTTTTCTTTTCTTTTTGCATCTGAGTCCTTTAGAAGAGACTTGGGAATCAACAAAGCTTTTGATTTTTCATTTGTATCAGATGATTTAGAACACAATTCTTTCATAATGGATTTAGGAATCCATATTTGCTTTGATATTGTTCTTTTCTCAGTGGACCTTTGCGGTCTCTTGAATATTTCCTTTTTCTTTGTAGTCACACGTCAATTAGATGGGACATAGTGATCTTCATATGTAAGTGGATAAATCAATCCGTCTTTGAAAAGGGTTTTATAGAAGTACATCATTTTTATTTGGTGTTGAAACGAAGATCACAACCTAGAGGTCTCAAAAATATATTTTACAGTCAATTCAAAATTAATAAAAAAATAAATATATTGAACAAAAAAATATAGTCATCAATATTTGGTGTCTTAGGTATCTTTCCCCAGAAGGATTCACAAAAATTTATTTATTTATGTCAAAATATGGTGGTTGTACACGTGTGGTATGGTCCTAAAACATGCATTTTGAAAAAGTGGTTTTTAAATATGCCTACTAAAAAATCTGTATACCATGTGGGTATTAAAATAAATTATATATTTGTAAACTAGACTTCGAGAACTATATTTTCTATTAGTGACATTTTTCAAGATTCAATCTCTAAGTGCCTCAAATTTTGACATTGATTGACAAAAAAAATTGAAAAAAAAGGGAAAACACTTGCACGTTTTGCCCAAAAGTGGGTCTCAACTTCTTGCAGCCACCCAATTGCATTCCTATGCATCTTTTTTCCCTCCTAGTCCCCCTTTTAGCATGTATTACCTCTAATGCTTGATCCTATTCATCTAGCTTGTATCAGCCAAAAAATTAACATGATCATAATATTTTGGACTAGGTCTTCATTGCATTGGGATAACTAGGTCACCTTGGGTTACTATATCTTGTGCCTAGGTCACCCTAGGAAAATAGGTCCCACCAATTGGGGGCTGACTTTGAACTATGTAATGGCTAGCTTGTGGAATCAAGAAATCAAATTGTGTGCCATCTTGCTTCAAAATTAAAACCCCAAAATACTAAGGTATAAAATCATGTTACCCCCTCCCCCCCTAAATTGTACACACAAAAGATCAATTCATATTAACACATAAATCTCAAGCACTCAAGTTTTAAAGTAAGAAAACATCCAACATTCAAGGCATTCTTCTTCATATCTAGCATTTTAGCAAGCTTCAAAACTATTCATGCAACCATAAGTTCATGATTTTCATTTTAGGCATTGTGGAGTAATGTTATTGAATTAAAACTTGTGATCACATTCTAATAGAATTGTATCAACGAGGTCTACTGCATTTTGATTCTTAGCTCTTACCCCTTCTACATATCAATATGCTTTAGTTTCCATTTGAATTCATTTAAATTTCAAGATTAATTCATAAACTAGGGTTTCAGTTTGGCAAGCCCCCCTTTCAACCCAACATTTTCTCTCTTTTGTATAGGTGATGAGTGACAAATGCACAAATGTCATAAGAACTATAGAACACCATTTTACAAATTCAAAAGGTTGAGACCTAGTTGGCTTGCTTGATTGAGTCCCAGGACTATGCCAATCTACTCAACTAAGTCCTTATGATTTTTCTTTTAATTTTAACCACAAGTTCATCTTTGTGTATACTTTCAATATCTTGTCCTACATTTTTCATATCTATTTTTTGTGCTTTCACATGTAATGTAAGTTATTATTTGATAATACTTTCCTAATTTTTGCATTTATCTTACATAATTACAAAAATCATTTCCAACTCAGATCATGGGGGACTATTAAAATAGAGTATAAAACATGCGTGCATATACAAACCAAAAACATATCCACACATGTTGACATAATATTTTTATAGTGCAAACCCTGTTAGGTCAAAAACCACAATGGGGCTAATTATGCATAATAAGAGAATAGCTTGTTAAAAGTATAACCTTTTTACAATGTATGGAAAAAATACGATGGGGTTGATTACACACAATAAGATAATACCTTTTTAGAAGTATGATCTTATTAAAATGTATGGGAAATGAACACATGCATTCATGATCACTTCCTAGAGCTCACTTCTCAAATAAAAATCCTTGGGCTACAACCCTAAGGAATGCTCGTTGCCTTACAATCTGGTCACTATAATGATATACAAGAGTTTGTGAACTGGATAACAACATCTACCTTATGCCAAAATTGGTTTCATTGAATCACAATAAAGATCTCTGATTTAACTCTCTCTAACTCCTTCAGATGAGAATCCTAACCTTCAAGATATCTTTCCATCTTGTCTATAATTAATCTCTAGAGTTCACAACCAATCTTCTTCTTCTACACCTGATGATTTTTACCCTAACTCATCATCTTATACTAAGAACTAGGTCACCAACCCTAATTCAACATCTCTTCAAATCATCACGCAAAATCTTAAGCTCAAAACTCTCTATGACTGTCAAATCATAGCTATGGCCTAAACCACTACCTTGAGATCATAAATTTCCCATATTTCATGGTTTATCACTTGCGCAACATAATTTACCAACTAAGGTGACCAAGAACATGAATAATAGTAAAAATATTATTATTAACCAAAAGCTCCACCAATCTGGTCCTTTTGATCCTTGTGTATCGCCAAATCATTAATAACATGCTTCAATTTAAAATCCTATAGCATCATTAAATATAATCAAGCATTCAAATCCACCACAGCAATTAGATTTCCCAACTCTTTTACAGCCAAACTTAAAGAACACTATCAACAAGTCACTAAGAAAATAAAATTATGCCTTTTGAACCTCGAAAGTACAAACCCTCTGATTTGAAGACACCTAAGTATGTCTCCAACATGCTCCTAGGTTCACTCCATTAAATTCTAACTTATTGTGTATACCAATCCTCTCTCTGTCTTCCTATTAACACAATTTATCACCTTATTTTCCAGTCACCTTTTGTAACTTGGTTACCTGTCGAAATCATCATGAAACATTCTGTAACTTTGATTAAACTAAGTAAACACCTTCATCACCCCTTCTCTACATGTGCAAATTCATCTCTGCAATATTTGCTTCTCACTGAACCTTTTATTATTCTTCTCCATTGGCTAAATTGCAATAGTTAAGTTAGAAATAGGCAAATAACTCTTGTGTTCTTTTCCTCTAATCAATCTTTCTACTATGTTGACATCAATTCCAACACAATCATCTTCCATATTTTCCAATATGCCAACAATCTCCCCCTTTAGCATTGATGACAACATGTGATGTGAAAAGTAAGTAGTACAATTAGAAACCAATAGTCTCTCTCCTATCCTAGAAAGATAATCAATAGGTGTACCAGAAATATACAATATTATCTTTTAGAGTCTCTCTAATAGCACTTCTTGGCTTTGATTCAGCTCCCCCTAGGAACATGTTTGTCTTGGTTCCAATCAACCAGATTGCATAATATTCTCTCCATTAGCTTCTCCTCCTTAGATACATACCACACATCTTAGCTAACTTCTTTATTATGTGAAAGTATACATAAACTTGCATCTCTCATCTAATATGCTTCCTTCTTATCTTCTCCTTTGATGTCTTGTTTCCTTCCACATCTCCTTCTCTTTCATCTTTACTTTTATTTTGCACTAGCTCCTCATAGTTTTTCACATTTTCTTCTCTCCCTTTCTGACATCAATGAAAAATGTGTATCAACTTTCTAATAAAACTCTCTTTGTCATATCAATGTCCACTTCCTTTTTCTTTTCTGCTTCTACTACCTCATCAAGCTCATCTTGATTTCTTGCACATACATATCTCTGAGACATCCATATAGTCATCAAACAATTAACTCAATGATTTTGACACTTCCTTGTACCTCAAATTAAGATCAGATAATTTTTCCTCACCATTCTTATTACTCCACCTGATTAGTAGCCTCCATACATCAATCCATCTTTAATGGTATCTTCATGAAGCTCTTCTGTACTGATGCATTCTTATGCATCCTAGTTTTTAGTAGGAGGGTTGATGACCCCTAGTTTTCCTCTAAGATACACTAAAGTATCCTTAGGTAGTGGCTTTGTGATTATTTCTATTATTTGTTCCTTTGTGGGCACATACTCTAATCTTACCCTTTTCTCATTCACTTTCACTCTTAGAAAATGGTACATAATTGATATGTACTTTGTCTTACTATGTTGTGCTAGATTCTTGGAGATGTTGATTGCACTAGTATTATCACATTAGATGGTGATAGGTTCATCAAATAAAATCCAATATCAATTAACATTTATCTTACCTTCATTATTTGAGTGCAATTTCCAGCAGCAACAATGTATTCTACTTCTGCACTAGATAGAGAATTTTCATTTTTCTTTTTTCTCATCCATGATATCAATTTGTTACCCAAGGAGAATGTGTCACCACTTCTTATTTTTCATCATCAACATCACTTTCCCAATCAACATTTGTGAATGCATGTAAGATTAAACTACTCTCCTTTTGATACCACAAGCCAAAGTCTATTGTCCCTTTCAGATATCAAAATATTCTTTACTTTCCACCTCATGATTATGTGTTGGATTAGCTTGAAATTTTGTAGCAAGACATATTGTACTTATGATATCGGGTCTTGTATGAGTTAGATACAATAATCCTTCAACCATTAATCTATATCTTGACTCATTTACCTTGGGAGATTCATCTCTTGATATTTTGCATCATGTTTCCATAGGTGTTCCTAATGGTTTTGAATCATCCAATTAGAATTTTCTTAGTAATTCCCTCACATACCTGGCATGACTCGTAAAAATTCCTTTATTAGATTGAGTGACTTGTAAACCTAGAAATAATTTCATTTCTTCTATCATGAGCATTTTGAATTCCTTTTGCATTTCTAATTTAGATTCTTTACTCAACCTATCATCTCTTCCAAAAAATAATATTTTCAACAAAGACCTCTGCAATAAGAATATTCTCATTATCCAACTTAAGGTACAAATTGCTATATATACTACCTTTTTTGAATCCAAGTTTGAGTAGATATTTGTCCAATTCAAAATATCGTGCTTTAAGAATTTTCTTTAATCCATATAGTTCATTTTCCAATGAACATGTGACATCTCTCTTTTTTCTTAGGCTAGATCCATTCGGATGCTCTATTAGCCTTTCTTCATTTGATTTGCAATTTAGGAATTCTAATTTGTCATTCATTTGATAAACTTTGAAGTTCTTATGAGCTTCATACAAAAGGAATAGTTTGATTGCCTCCATTCTTGTTGTCAGTGTAAGTGTCTCATCACAGTTAATCCCTTCCATCTGCGAGTTGCATACTAATCTTTCCTAATTTCTCAAATCTTCTCCTTCTCCATTTGACTTGTTTTTGAATGCCCATTTGGTGTCATTGAAATTTATTTCTTTAGGTCTTGGGACAAGAAACCATGTGTCATTTTTCTCAATCTGCAATATCTCTTCTTCTATTACTTCAACCCATTTGTCATCTTGACAAGATTCTACCATATTCTCAAGCTTTGTATATGTTATTAAGAATATGTATTTCTTTATAGCCACATTTATTGTTTTAGGTCCTTTATTTTTTCCATCATTGACTTGATCTTTTCTATGATTTAACCTTATACACCTTGGTATCATTTGTTCTAGCACATCCTTGACTCTTCTCTAGTATCTTCATAAATTGCAAGCACTGATGCACTTGAAACCTGGGCTTGGACAAGTTTGGATTTTCTTTGATTATCAATGTTATTTTTCCTTCCTATATTAGAATTATTATATTTGGCCAATTTCTCAATATTCTCTTCCACCTTAACGTTTGTGCTTTCTATTAAATTCTTCAGTCTTTTGTTATAGCACCTATATCTTCTGTTATTGGTAGAATACCCAAGGAAAATACCTTCATCACTTCTTGCATAATATTTTATTATATCTTCATATTTCCTTATGTAACATTTACTACCAGAGATTTTAATGTACTTAATAGTGGGTACATGACCATACCAAAGTTCATAAGCTATCTTTCTAGTTTTATCCTTGATATGTACATAGTTAAGAGTATAAGTTACAGTGTTTACTACATCTCTCCAAAATATATGTGTAACATTCCTCTCATGCATCATGGTCCTAGAATTCTCTAAGATTGATCTTTTCTTTTTCTCTGCTACACGGTACTTTTGTGGAGTCACGAAAGAAAACAATTGTCTTTCAATTTCATGCATCACACATGAGGCATTAAAATTATTGGATGTAATCTTTGCAGCTCTTTCTGATCTCTTATTTTCCAGCATTATCTTGAGATCCTTTAATCTCCCAAAGGCTTTTGATATCTCCTTTAAAAAGGTCATCCATGCCATCTTAGAATAATCATCAATTAATAACATAAAATACTTATCTTATTGTAAGATTTTAATCTTGGTAGGTCCACACAAATTTGTTTGAACAAGATCAATAAAATATTTTGAACTTTCTTTTCTAGAGTGGAAGGGAATATTTGTTTTCTTACCCATGAATTGACAATCCTTGCACAAAATATTAGCAGGCTTCCTTATTTTAGGATAATATCTAACAACAAGTGTAGAACTTATAGAAACAATATTGTCAAAGTCCTCATGACACAACCTCTTGTGCTACAACCATCTTTCATCTATCCAATAAAATGAGCAAGTACTTGGTCTATTACTCAAAATAAATACAATGCCTCTTAGCTTAAATCTAGTAGCAATCTCTCTTACATGATTGTTCAAAATATTGCACATGTCATTTTTGAAGTGCATACCATATCCTTAATCCATTAACTGACAAACACTAAGGATATTATGTGTTAGACCAAAATCATGTAGCACATCACCTGTTATACTCTTTCCTTCTAAGGAGAAGTACCTCTTCCCTTGACTTTTCCTCCAGTGTTGTCACTAGTCATGTGATGTGAACATCCACTTTCAATCATCCAGTCATTCCTCCTATCTAATTGTGCAACTATGGCCTTCTCTTCTTCATTTACACAACTTGAAGAGTCCTCAAAAGTGACCTCATCAATCGTACTACAAGCATAAACATTACTACTAGAATTATCACTAATCTTTATTTTCTCACAATTATTTTGAACATCAGTCAAAATATCAAGGTTATCAACACTTATATAGTAGAAGTAATAATCATATACCACTCACCTTTGGGTCTCTCTTACTTCTTTTTGGTGCTACCTTCATATTCCTTATGTTCCATATGTTTTCTTGAGTTACTAGTCAAGTTATCTGAAAAACTACTATCAATGATATATTTTTCTCCTTTACACTATTGGAAATACAATAATGGGAAAGTAAGATACTGAGACGGGGGGGGTGAATCAGATCTTCAAATATAAATACTTGAAACAAAATGATAACACATTCGTACATAAATGAATCTAATGTAATCTCAGATAGCATTCACACCATGAAATAAGTAACACATAACACAATAACTTGGTAACCCAGAAACCCAAATAGGTAAAACTAGGGCGGGAATGACACCCACAAAAGTATCCACTACTGTAGTAATAAAGTGTACCTATTAAGGCTACAATGTTTGATTACAAAATTTAATCTACCCTATGAAAGGTCTGCTCTATTAAAAGCTTCAGATCATTACAATCTACCTTGTTAAAGAATTTAAACTTACAATGAAGTAAGCACTATGTTAAGAGATAAATAAAGGTCTACTAAAACCACTCTATTAAGATATTTTCACCTGATAAAATGATTAGAAAGTCTCAAGTATTTTGATCCTTTGATATGCACTCTAATGATGATGACGGATCTCCTCTTTTCAGTATCTCTTGTGATCTTATAATCTGATATATCTTTACTTTGTTGTTCACTATGTTATGCTCTACTTGATCTCTGCTTCTAAACAAAATTACCCTCTGTGCATTTTACTTCAAAATGTAGTCACTTCGCAATTACACTACTGCCTCTTGCACATCCATACTACTTAAAAAATAGGGTTTCAAAGCAATCTAATATATCTATACAGATCTGACAGTGAGATCTAGATCAACGATCAAGATCTGGTATCCATGCCTAGATGGTAAAACAATTAATGCTTACAATGAGTCATGCA
>MU225038.1:326311-345480 GCA_018584345.1 Thuja plicata | reverse complement strand
TATACAGATCTGACAGTGAGATCTAGATCAACGATCAAGATCTGGTATCCATGCCTAGATGGTAAAACAATTAATGCTTACAATGAGTCATGCATAGGATAAAACAATTAAATGCATAACTAACTCCATATGATAATATTAAATGTACACAATGTCAAACCAAAAAGCTTATACAAGTCGACCGGATCACTTATCCTTTAAGTTTGTATCAATCCTGACAAGTATACAAAAAAATGTTCTGCTCGACACTTGACTGTTTTGTCACTCGGCTCAACAATGTAACTTAGCTTGGAAATGTTGCTCAGCCTTGCATAGTTTTAGCTCGGCCACAGTGATAGCCAACTAAAACTGCCTAATGAAATGACTAAGTTTTGGTCACTAATCATCAATATATATTAGAGATTAACAATCTCCCTATTAGAAACACTGAGAGGGGGGAGGGGTGAATCAGTGTTTATCTTACTAATTATATTTCAGCCAATTAAACATATATCAAATGTGCATCAAAGAAACATAACACAAGAACACATAACACATGATATGATTATGGAGAACCTTGATCAGAGGAAAACTCCGGTGGGGATTAGTACCCACAAAATATTGTACTAGGTATAATGAACCTGTTAAAGCTCCTTTCCCCTGTTAGAAGCAGTCTTTACAATTTGAGTACAATGACCTGGTTAAAGGTCAGACCCTATTAGGAGTCTTTTTAAGAAACCTTGTTAAAGGTATATGGATCACTGCCTAGGCTCACTGCCCAATAAGATGAAGGCTACAACCCTTTGAATGTTGATATGCACTATATCAAGGATGAACTATTGTAATGACACTGTTGTTTGATCTGTTTCGTGTATGCACGAATGCTCTTACTCCTTTAAAGAGCTATATCATCTGCTGACTTCATTATACTGCTTACCTGTATCTTCCTCATACATTATTATTGACACTTGTAACATTACATTACATTACATTACATACTTATATCTTTAAATCCGAATAGGCGCGACCCAAAACATAACTCTTAGTCGGCCTTAAAACAAAATATACAATGCTTCCAAACAAGTCTGCCTAAGCGTGTTTACTACAACATTAATTACATTAATACAAACTTATAACTAAAGGCGCTTAGCCATTACATTACAAAATCATTCACGCTGATCAGAACTGTAGTCAGCTTCCATGCTCTGTTTCCTGGACTGCAGGTCTACTAATCTGCCTGTAACTTTTCCGTACTGATGTTCCATACTCTGCGCATTTGGATGTAGCATGTATATACACCATAGAGTATACAATTAAGCATGCATGCTCTGGTGTGATCTCTAACACGTGCACTGATGTGTTGATCTTTGTATCTCTCTATCTGTCCTATTTTCTGTACTTAGTCTTTTTATCTTCTAAGTTATCTTTGACAGAAACTTAGTATGACTTTGTTGCCATGATTGACAACACAAAATAAGTCATGCTTCCTCAGGAAGTCAACTTTCCAACACTCCCCCTTTGATATTAGTGGCAAAAACACCTATCATTACTGTTGTCCATTTCATAAAAATATTGCCTAAGTAAGCTAAGTACTCCCCCTAGGAATATAATTATACAAAATTTTTACAATGCCTTAAAAAATTATATACAAGTGTACCTTTTCTGTACTGACGTATCCTTTCATATCTCCTTACCAACTTTTGTACTAGCTTTCTCCTTCAGTAGTACTAACTTCCTTACTAACTTCCCCCTTGTTTTTGTCATTGATTGCTGGTGGGGTTAAGTTATACTTATCCAAAAATTGCTTATGAAGCTGCAGAGTGGATTCAAATGTTGTATTCAAGCTGTCCTTTGCAACCTTCATAACTTCCAATTTTATTTCTAGCTCGACAGCTAGACTCACTAAACTCTCTGCAGTCGATAGATTTGCACTGCTCTGTGATAATTCCTTTTCTTTTGAGAGTTCCTTCTGTATTACCTCCAAATGAGGCAACAAAGCTTGTCTGTATAGTTATCAATTTGGCCCTTATGTGACCATCTTCAGCCATAAGCTCGGCTATTCTTCTTTGTGCATTTATCAACTTATTAAAATGTAAAGAACTAGAGGTAGTATCGTATCTTTACCTAAATTATTACCAGTTGATCTCAAATCTAGTTGTAGCTTCTCTACAAGCTATAAATTATCCTTTGTGAAAAATTCAACATCACATAATTTCCTATACAAAGAATAAACATTGGCTGTAACTTTCTCTAAGTTTTCTACAAGAACAGAAAGCTCAACCTGTTTTGTTGCTATCTCTTCTGAGATCTTCTCTATAACTTTGCTCTCAAATCTTCTCCAGGACCATTGTAGAAGCTTCCCATTGCTGTCTATGTCCTCATTTGTTACTTTCTATACAATGGTGATGAGTTGATCAATGATTGGAGCTTGAGGCATTTCATCCTCTAAGTCAAAAGCCTTTGCAAATATGTCTTTGATGTCATGCAACACCTGCTTTTGCTTTTTTTCTATCTTCAACTCTTCTTGTCTCTTCTTCCTCTTAAGCAATTCTTGAAGAGTCGCTATTTGTTCAAAAGATAACTCATTGGGATTCCATTGTGGAATGACAATGACTTCATCTAATGTTACATCTAAAATTGGAGACTTTTTCTTCAAAATTTTCTTCTTCTTCATTTTTGGAGAACTTATGCTTGGCAGCATAATATCTTTACCCTTGATAGTGTCAACATCTAATTCCTCTTTTAATTCTGTCAATATAGTCTGGGGGTTCGGCATACTCCCAGTTTTAGATCCTGTGGGAGTGGATGATGTAGAGTGTGGTAACTCAACCAACACATGCACTGCCTCTACTTCTTTAGGCTTATCAACAATGTCCTTCATTTCTACTCCACTATCTAAAACTGTCTTTACAACCTCTAAAATAGGTGGATGTTGTGAAGTTACCTCTTTTTCATTTTTTTGTTGCTGTCCTTCACCTTTCTGATCACTGCCAACTTCAATTTGTTCACCAAATGTTGTGGACTTTCCTTCTCCTGTATTGGTTGCCTTAATAGGTGAGTCAGTGTCTTTTCCACTCAGCATTTATTGTTCCTTAGTATTCAAATTGCTTGGATCATCAACTATATATTCCAAAGGACTATCTGCAGTCAAATCAACAGAGTTTGTTGCATCCAATGCATCCTTGGTCTCATCCTATTTAGTGGCAATTTGATCTTGTGTGGCAAGTGGTTCAGGGGTAGTCTTTTCTTCAACTTCTTGTGCCTTAGGCTTGGATGTCCCTTCACCAGATTTCTTGTCTTTTGGAGCAACTAGTCCAAAAATCTTTGTCCAGATCCTTGTGCATTGTTGTAATACACCTTCAATGTCATTCTTCAAAACAAAATATCCTCTAAGTTTGGGAACAAACCTATTCTTGTATTCCTCAATAAATTTGATTCTTTGTTTCGAGGTTAAGTCCAGAATTATTTTGGCTAATGTTCCTTCTCAGATCTGTCTCTCAGTGGAAAGTGCAAATTCCCATTTGCTTGACAAAAATTCATATAGTTCATCAGGCACATGATTTCCTATCTCTGTAGGGGTTAATTTAAAAGTTCTCATCATGTCCAAGAGTGCTTCCTAAACTTTGTGCCTATTTGTTGTTTTCAACTTGTCATATTTGATGAACTTGAATGTTGCTAACCCTGCTGAATTCCTTAACGTATCACATACCTCATCAATGCTTGTTGGTTTCTTGAACTGAGCTGTAGGAATATTGCTGGGTACATTTTTTTCTGTCATCTCCTCATCACTATCTACTTGCAAGTTTAATTTCCTTCTTGGTCTCTTTGCTGGCTTACTCGGCTCGGCCTTAGGAGCAACCTTTGCTTCCTTACCAGAAGTACTTTCTACAACTTTTCTCTTACCATATACTTTTTTTTGCACTTCTACTGGGGAAGTAACAGTAGATGCTCTTATCCTTGGATGATTAGTTACAGGAGGTGTAACCTTAGGTTTTGCTCGGCTAGGCTTGGTTACAATAACAATTGATGGCTTTTTTCCCTTAGCCTTTTGTGTAATTTCTTCAGATGCACTGACCTCCTCCTCAGTAGAAATATCCTCACCTTGTCCAGTGGACAGACCTAGAGGTGTATCCTTAGGTTCTTCATCACTACCCAAGCCAACCATTTTCTTCAGATTTCTCACTATATTCTTTCTTTTCCTCTCCATAGTTCCTTCATTCAAACTTCTAGAGATCTTAGCCTTTGATTTATCATAGTTTCCAAATCTCTCTACTGTGGTGTCAATTTCCTTGGCTAGGAGTGCAATGATAGCGGCTGATGCTTCATCAATATTAATCTCATGTGGAAATGACTCTAGACATGTTATTCTAGGAGTTACTGCCTTGATATAAGTGTTACCTGTGTTGACTAGAAAGCAAATTTCCTCATAGTGCTTCTCCACTAGTGACTTAGGAATCCTAGTCCTTAATCTCATTCTCTTTTTGAATTCTACAAAATAGCTACCCATAATGCTATTGAAATTTCTCCCTAATTTCTTTATACATTCACTGATATGAACTGTAATGGGCCTATCCTTTTTCCAAACAATATTTCCTAGAGTAGGAAATGTATCCTGAATGTAGAAGAATATACAAACTAGCAAAGAACCGAACTTACATGAAGAGCTCTTAGTATTTCTGATTGATGCAAGGTTCTCGACTAACTGAGTCTGTTGTAGCTCGGCAAGATCATATGAGTGATTCATCTTCACAATTTTCCATGCCTTATCAACTATTGTATAGGGAACACTATCCAATCTGCTGGACTGATACAACTTGTGTGCAATAACCCTTACTCCAAAATCAATTTCTAAATTAGTAATTATAGAGATAGTCATACCTCTGTTATTCCATACTGCTCCAGTGTTCAATGTATTCTCTTCTTTGATGTTATCTCTCATGGTTCACTTTCCATTAACTATAGGATATCCAGTCACTTGATGAATCATATTCTTGGTGATCTTGACTGGTCCATTATCTAGCCACATGCTCATGTCATGAACTCGGCTAAGGATAAATTTTATCCATTGATCTTTAAAACCTTGGGGAAAATCTAGGGCACAAGTTAACCCTTTTTCAGCTAAATGTTTGAATTCTTCCTTCAAAACTCCATTTTCACACAGTTTGTTGTAGGATGTTCTCAATTCATTATCTCCTACTTCTCCAATTTTAACCATATAGCATGATCAAACATCATTAATCATAAGTACCTTAGGAGGAATAGATGAGAGGGCTCCCATCAAATCACTCTGTATCAAACTTTTAGGAACGGCTCAAAATTTGAGAGGTTCACATTCATCACTCCGAATCAACTGAATTTGTTTTTGTTCTACCTCCATGTTCTTGGCTGGTGCAGATGAACTTGCAGCCATAACTTCTAAAATTTAGGGTTTGAGAGATGGAAAATAGAATACCTCAGAAAGTGATGAGTTGCACTATTCTCTGTTCACTGTTCACTTCAAGATTTCCATCAGCACACTAATGAAATCTTCATTCCTAGCTCTATTAAGATTAATTCTGTAAATCACTTCAATCGCTCCGTAAACAGTAAAATCGCAAGGTAGAAACTAAGAGTCGATTGTTTAACCCTTTATAAGATTCGAAGGGTAAGGGTAGGTGAACATTGAATATTCTGCCCGTTGAGTTAGTGCAAGCCAGCTATCCTCAGCCTTAACACAACTTGCATCCCACTCGGCTCACTACACTCGGCCTTCACAAATTTTACTCGGCCAACAAAACTCGGCACTCACTAAAGAACTCAGCTTTAGTGTCCACGAATAGTACTTAGCACCTATTAGTGCATTTGACTTATCTTAGCATTTGTCTTCAAAGATATGTCCTAGTGCATCTTAGCATATGAAAATATGGACTTTTGTACATTTTATGTTAGGAACTGATGTAAGATAAGAATTTTCAAATATAGTTCCTTACATACCTCTTTCACTTAGTTGGAGATGATGTGATCACCTGATCCATTGGATTGGGTGACCTTGGCTTCATTAACTTCACTGTTGCATGGTTCAGACTTCTTAACCCACGTCTTGTTCATCTATTCCCTAATTTTCTCAACAGTAGGAGCTGGTACTCTAGTCTTGCAATCTTTCCTTGTATGTCCAATTTTCAGACAACTGTGACAAACTAGGCTTCCATTCATCCAAATTTTAGATTTGCCTATGAAATGTGTCCTTATGCAGTTTTCTGGAACATGTCCATACTCACCACAATAATGATAACTATGCCATGTATTGTAATCCCAATTGTAATGATTGCCTTTTGTTGGGGATTTCCCTTGTACCTTTGATGTCCATTGTTGTTTCCCTTTCGATCTGCAATCTTGTGCTCTATGACCAAATTTGTGACAGTTATAGCAATTACCATTGAGTCTAGGTGTTTTGCTTGCCTTTGCCTTAGATTCACGTGCTTGATGTCCAAACTTATTACACTTAAAGCAATAACCATTGAAGTTAGTTTTTGGATTGGACTTACCATTCTTGCTTTAGCAAATGTTTTTTGTATGACATGGTTTTCCACAGTGGTGAAAAACAAGTTTCTTGTTTCTCGGCTTTGCATTCTTCCTTTCACCCATCTTAGATGATTCTCCATCCTCAGTGGTTGTATGTTTTTCAGTGTGGCTTAACCCAGAAGAATCTTTAGGTCTTCTTGATGCTTCCACCAGTTGTTCAAAGTAGCTCATGGCTGCACTTGGATCATTCATTCTATTATTGATTTGTTTCTCAGATCTCAATTCATCTTTCAATTGACTATTCTCAGATCTAAGATTAACAATCTCCAAGTCTTTCCTGCTGATCTCATGATTCATAAGTAGTAGTTGATTTTCCATGTCCACTTGATTAACTGTCATGGTTTGTACATCATGTGTTCTTTCATCAAGTCTGGTAGTCAGCATTCTCTTGTCTTCTTCTACCATAGCCTTTTCATCTTCGGATTTCTTTTTCTGTTCAACAACTTCACACATTCTTATTGATTGGGCTTCTTGTCCCTTTTTCAAGTTTTTGACTTCTTCATATAGTGCACTGTTCTTTTCTAGTAGATCTACTATTGCTGCATCGCTCTTAGTAGAATCTCTATTCTGAAATAGATTTGTAGTGTCCTCTTCCTGATAATGAGTGTCATTCATTTGTTTGGCCAAATCTTTCCTTGCAGCCAAGGACTTCTTTAATTCATGTCTTGTAGTCTCAAGTTGTTGTAGCGCTAGCTGAACATCAATCTTTTGATTCTCAATGACTTTACCCATCTTGTAGATCTCCATTTCAAGATCTGATTTCTCAAGCTGATTATAACCTTTTAGAGAACTCTAGCTCTGATACCAATTGTTGGAAATACAATAATGGGAAAGCAAGATACTGAGAGGGGGGGGGTGAATTAGATCTTCAAATATAAACACTTAAAACAAACTGATAACACATTCATACATAAATAAATCTAATGTAATCTCAGATAGCATTCACACCATGAAATAAGTAACACATAACACAATAACTTGGTAACCCAGAAACCCAAATAGGTAAAACTGGGGTGGGGTGGGCATGACACCCACAAAAGTCTCTACTACTACAGTAATAAAGTGTACCTATTAAGGTTACAATGTTTGATTACAAAATGTAATCTACCCTGTGAAAGGTCTGCTCTGTGAAAAGCTTTAGATAATTACAATCTACCTTGTTAAAGGATTTAAACTTACAATGAAGTAAGCACTCTGTTAAGAGATAAATAAAGGTCTGCTAAAACCACTTTGTTAAGAGATTTTCACTTGATACAATGATTAGAAAGTCTCAAGTATTTTGTTCCTTTGATATGCACTCTGATGTTGATGACAAATCTCCTCTTTTTAGTATCTCTTGTTATCTTATAATCTGATATATCTTTACTCTGTTGTTCACTGTGCTATGCTCTGCTTGATCTTTGCTTCTTAACAAAATTACCCTCTGTGCATTTTACTTCAAAATGCAGTCACTTTGCAATTACACTACTGCCTCTTGCACATCCATACTACTTAAAAAAATAGGGTTTCGAAGAAATCTAATATATCTATACATAATTGACAGTGAGATTGAGATCAACAATCAAGATCTGGTATCCATGCCTAGATGGTAAAATAATTAATGCTTACAATGAGTCATGCATAGGATAAAACAATTAAATGCATAACTAACTCCATATGATAATATTAAATGTACATAATGTCGGCCCAAAAAGCTTATACAAGTCAACTGGATCACTTATCCTTTAAGTTTGTATCAATCCTGACAAGTATACAAAAAATTGTTCTTCTCGGCACTTGACTGTTCTGTCACTCGGCTTGGCAATGTAACTCGGATCGGCAATGTAACTAGGCATATTGAAAACTGCTCGACAATGTTGCTCGACCTTGCATAGTTTTAGCTTGGCCACAATGATAGCCAACTAAAACTACCTAATGAAATGACTAAGTGTTGGTCACTAATCATCAATATATCTTAGAGATTAAAATACACTCTATGCAGCTAAAGCTTCTTCCTTAATAAAAATGAAAGAGAAAGTGAATGAGGAGTCAACATATTTGGTTTTCTCAACTTTGGTAGCTATAATGGACTCATCAATAGTTATCCTAATGTTAGAACCATCAAATCCATTAACTAAGGTTGTCCAGAAATTCTTTGGTGTTCTCATGGAAAGGGTTGCTTACAATTTATTGATTTCTCTTTCCCCTTCTTCAAGTTCCTTTAGAAGTATCTTCATCACCTTCCCATACCTAGACAACTTGTTTTTGGATTTTTGTAATTTTCATTTGTTTTCTGCCATCTTCAGATCTCCCTCAAGATGTTAGGCTTTCTCCAAGGGACCGAAGCTTTGATACCAATTGGTAAAAATATGGAAGTGAACAACAAAGAGGGAAGGAGTGAAATAGTTATAAATCCAAATCCTTAAACCTCAAACCCTTAAACCACAAAACCTTCAAACATATGTACCCTTAGATTTGATGTGATAAAACAAAGTATAAAACATGCATGCATATACAAATTAGAAGCACATCCACATAATTTGACACAATACCATTATTGTGGAAACCCTATTACGGGAAAAACCATGGTCGGCCTGAAAACCCATAGTGGGGATGGTTACCATAGTAAGATAATACCTTGTTATAAGTATAAACTTCTTACAATGTATAGGGAATGCACATTCATTCAGGCTCACTTCCTAAAACTCACTGCTCAAATAAAAATCAGCAGGATAGAACCCTAAGGAAGGCTCACTGCCTTACAATTTGATCACTACAATGATCTACAAGAGTTTGTGAATTGGATAACAAAATCTACCTTATGCCAAAGTTAGTTCCATTGAAGCACAACCAAGATCTCTGATCTAACTCTCTCTGAATCCTTTAGATGAGCAACTTAGCCTTCAAAAGATCTTTCCAACTACTCTAGAAGAAATCTCTAGCGTACAAAACCAATCTTCCTCTTCTGTGCTTAATGAATGTTACCCTGATTCATCATCTTATCCCAAGAATTGGGTTACCAACCCTAATTCACCATATCTTCAAATCACCGCACCAAACATTATGCTCAAATCCATCTTTGACTATCAAATAATAGCTATTGCCTACAACCACCACCTCAAGATCATAAATCTCCCATATTTCATGGTTTAAGACTTCCACAACACGATTTACCAACTAAGTCGGCCAAGAACAAGAATAATAATAATAAAATTATTATGGGTCAAAAGATCCACCAATTTGATCCTTCTGATCCATTTGTATCACTAAATCATAAAGCACATACTTCAAAAACATCTTATAGCATCATTAAAAACACTCAAACATTAAAATCCACCAAAACCATTGGATTTCCCAGCTCTTTTACCACCTCTGAAGTACAAACCCTCTAAGTTGAAGACACCTAAGTATGTATCCAACACACTCGTAGGTTAACTCCATGAAATTCTAACTTCATTATATATACCAAACCTCTTTCTATCTTCCTGTTAACACAGACTGTCACCATGTATGTCAGTCACCTTCAAAAAATTGGTTACCTATCCAAATCATCATGAAACCTTCTATAACTTTAGGTAAACTAATTAAACACCTTCATAATCCCTTATCTACATGTGCAACTTCATCTTTGAAATATCCTCTTCTCACTGGACCTTTTACCATTCTTCTCCACTGGCTAACTTGCAATAGTTAACTTAGCAATAGATAAATAACACTTCTAATCACTTCCTCTAATCAATCCTTCTGCTATGTTCACATCAATGCAAACACAATCATCTTTCATCTTTTCTAATATGCCAACATCCTGGTAGATGTGTCAAATATAAAAACCTATCCTTCCCTATAAATCCATATTTAGCACTTGTCTATAACATGAGAAATTACGCATTTCTACTTAAATGGAAAATAAAACTGCTCTTCCTAAAAGATTACAATAATTTTCATTATTTGAATAAAATAAGGTGACCCCTTCACTCCCAACAAAATAAAAGAAACTCATAAACCCTTCAATTAACCCTAAATTATTTCTATAACTCACATGAAATAATTATAATGATTCTAGATTTTCAATCACTTCTCCCTTGAATAGTAATCTTCAATGCGTCATAATATCATCACTACAAGAGAAGTTCCTATCTATCACTTTCATGTACAATTACAGCCTTTGTTATCAAGGATGGATTTAAAATAACTCTTAGAAATTACTCAAGGATCATATAGCTTGTCTTTAACTTTCTCGCCAACTTATTGTTTTACTTCCTTTATAATTTATGTTATTTACTCATAGAATAGGAAAGAACCTAAATGTTTTAGAATTGGTACTTTCACATGCATAAAAAGAACAATAAAACTAAAATAAGAGGGTTATATTTATCATTTGATATATATATTTAATAAATATAACAATGTTTCTTTATGCTCGCTACATTACATCTGCTATTGAATCATGTTTCATATACAACCATAACCATATAGACATGCTCTATGGTTTGCGCTAAAACCATGAAGTCTTCTATGAACATATTGTTGTGGCATTTATCAAAGTTGAAAATTCAAATGCTAAAACATTGCCTCATTTACAAATATGCTTAATTTCTAAACTACTCTGGTACTTGGCTCCTCCTAAGTTAGTTCTTCCTTCCTAAATTTAACTTCCCATCTGAAATCTCCTAAAGCCAAGGACTATTTTGTCAAATTATGCTCCCTTTTCCATTTTCAAGTTAATTTTGCCAAATTATGCTCTTCTTTTACAATTTTTGCAAGCTTCCTCATACCACTACAACTCATTAATTTTTAAATTCCTACATGAACTATAAATGTGGCAATTAATCAAGCAAGACTAGGTCCAAATTGTAGCTATGCAGCACCCAAAATGACCCATTTACTATAGTTGTTAATTAATTAAAAATATAATTAACTAATTAAAAATTGGAATACAATGAATATAAAATTTTTTAATAATTAATTTAATTATAGTAAATAAGTCATTTTGTGTGTTGCATATAAACAATGGTTAAATGGTAATGTTTAGTGATGCTTTTATTTTTTATTAAGGTAAAAACAAGCTTTGGAGGGAACTGAAACCTTGTAAGAAGTGGTCACAACCATAATTTTCAATGTTCAAAACCAACTAAAACAAAATATCACAATGATCAGACCAACTAAAACAAGAAAAGTTGCCCATAACATAATAATAGAACCGACAACAAAGAGACCTGAAAAATGACCTAATACAACAAATAACCAAAAGATAGCAGAGAGTTACACCAGGTTCTTCAAATCATTAGCTACCTGAACCTCAACTTGGTTCATATTCAGAGACACATTCTTCATCTCTTGAATGTTTGGAGGGGTCCTCTCAGCAATTCTCTTCGTATTGGCTCTGGTTCTTTTACTCGGTCTAAAAGACTCCTCAGGCCCTTTATCTTTATCATGGTCTAGGTCCATAATCAATATATCTTGATTCAACTTCTCTAAACTCCTAATAATTGTGTTCATATTGTCAGCTGTTTTCTTTATCACTTTATGGCTTATATTCACTATGGTCTAGAGAGTATCCTTAGTTTCTTATTTCTTGTCTTCAAAATCCTTCTTAAGTTTCTCAATAGCCCGCTCAGTCATATTGAGGAAAGAAACCATAAAAATTTTCTCATCCTCCATCCATAGGTCTTTAGTAGAGGAGCCCTTCCTATAAATTTTTTTATTAAGGAAAAAATAGATTTTACAGGGACCTGAAAGCACAAAGTTTACAAGCAAGAGAAAGATACATGTTTAAAGTCCACAAAGGATAAGAAACATCTAAACATAAGAAAAATAAGGGACAACAACACCAAAACAAAATCCCACAAAAAAACCAACACCAGCAAAAGAACCATCACCTGCAACAAACAACACTCAACTATGGAATTTAAATTATTAGCAACTTGGGCCTCAATAATGCACATCTCCTGGGAAGCCTTCGTCAATTACTTGATCTCCTAGGGAAAAGTGTCTGATTTTATCTTTAGGTTATATCTAATCCTTCTTGAGGGTCCTGAATCCTCCTTTTTGACTTTGTCTCTGGCTGTGTTAAGGTCCACAAACAAGGTGCTTTGCTGGGTATTTTCCAATTTCTCTACCACACTACCCATAGTAGTAGCATTTTTCTTCATGATTTTGTGGCTCTGTTCCATGATGATGCTCATAGTCACCTTGATTTTACCAAATTCACTTTCTAGTTGCTTCATCTTATTATCATTATCCTTTTGATTTTTTAAACATTCCTCCATAGATAGCTTATCTTCTTCCGTCCATAAGGCTCCATTAGTCTTCTCAGGTTCCCATTTAGCTTCCAACATTTCTAGTTTACTATATATAACCTTGTTCTTTAAACTGAGATACTTCACTTCATGAAAAACCCATTTAATGATTTTAAAATAATCCACTGCCCCATTTTTGGAAATGGCCATATTGTCCTTAGGAAATTCCTTGTTAGGCTTAAAATAGTGATCCTCAAGATTCAGGTTGTCGGGAAATCTAGGCTTGTTTTCTCTATTAGTAGGAGGATAAGAGGTGTAAGAGCCTTCAATGGAATATGGGGCTTTAGGGTTATCCTCTAGGGTATCATTAGAATAGGGAACAAGATTATTCACAGGGGAACCCTTATTCACATTGTTATCCTTCTGCGCGGTGGGTGTTTTGATAGAAATATTCTTTTTAACCTCATGTTTAAGAAGGGATTTCTAATGCACATCTTTAGAGGAAAGAGAATATTCCTCTTCCCACTCAATATCCCAATCCCCTTCTACATTATAAATAATAGGATCAATATCATAACCCTCGGAGACTGAGACTGAGATGGGGTTGGAAGAAGCTCACATATTTTTTAAATGTTCATGGACTAAGAGAATGGGCCTAGCATGCAGAAAAAGGATTTTACTAGGGTTTATCCTATACTCTTCTATGTTATGATTCAAGGAAAAAAACAAGTAGTAAGGAAAAGAGACCCTCACCTTATGTTGAGAATTATTTAGTAGGGAGAAATGGTTGCCGTAGACTCTTGTGAATACATTGTCCACCATTATGTATTCCATGATTACCCTTAACATCGCCCTCCAAATTTTCTTAATCTTCCCAACATCAAAATAAGTGTTTGAAATTTTGACTAACTTCTCTCTCTCCTCTTCACTTTTGGAAAATCAGAAATAGCTTCATTCAAGAATTTTGTATCACAAAAGAACTCCATCCACTCTGTGGAAAACCCATATATCTCCCCAATGAGGTTCTCGTATATCTTCACCTTCCTTCATGAAAGAACAAACCCTTCCTATTAATCTTACTAGTATTCTCCATCACTTCAATTTTCTATTCATGGATGTCTATTTGATCTAAATCTCTTTAATCTCATGGAAAACCCATTTAAAAACACTAAAAAAACTAAATCGCTAATCTATCCATACCCATAATTTATCATAAAAGTATTCAGGATCTGCATTGAAATGTTGTGAGTCAACATTCAGCTCCACCTGAGAATCACACCTGTCATCACAAAAGGTTGCATGGTGAGATGAGAGAGAGCCTCTTGAAGCATTATAGGACTCATTGATATCCTTCCCAGACCCACAAGGGATGTCTTCCATTTAACCACTGTCTTACCTTTCTCTTTCCCAACTGTGTTCTTTCTGCTTCTAACATGTCATCTTTCATTAGCAGGGGAGGGGGAACAAAGAGGTTTTTCCGATACCCACTAGGAAGAACTTCCATAAGAACAGTCTTATTATCCCCAAATTTAGCCCTCTTCCCTTTGTCAACACCTCTATCAACCTTTGGAATAGGGGAGGCATACTTGCATTTTCCCTTCAATTTTCCAGAACTAGAGGTGAGAGAAATAGAAATATCTTTTCCCTTCCCCTTACTTTTACCCCCGTAATAAATTTAGTATTGGCCTTTATGTTCTTTTTCATATTTTTAGGGGGAGTGCATCCGTCCTCCTCAGCCTCAGTTTACCATACTTCCTCTTCAGAGTTTTTTCATGGTTTTGTTATTGAACTCTATTATTATCAACTTCCCACTAACCTTTGAGTTTGGAAAAGATGACATGTACATTCTAAAAGAGAACATGACTAAAACTAATAATTTATTTTGTCAATTTTACTTTAAATTATTCTTTCCAATGTAAGTAAAAATATTTCAAATATTTATAAACATTTAACTATCGCCTTTAATTTAGAGTGTCATTTTTTAAAAATAAAATAAAGTAACAAAAGGAAAAACATAAAATAAGTTTTCTAATTCATTCAAATACACATGTACACATATTTAGGAATGCATTTTGGAGATAGGGTTAAAATCCATTAAAAAACATAAATAATTACTAAGTGAGTGTGTGAATATCAGATCCTATCACTCTACTATTACCAAACTACCAACCATAGCCACCTCTATCTGGGCCACATTCTTGCATTCATTCGTACTACAACACTCAAGTTTTCCATTAGTAGGTTATCTCATGAAACATAATCCTCGAATAAAATTACACTTACATTTTCATATTTAATAATTACAATTTAAACATTCATAATTTGAACCGCAATATATTATAGAATAATAATCATAAGTCAAAGTAAATCGATAGAACATTATCCATATTGCATGATAATCAAAAGTCAAACTAGTCTAATCATATGTCAATGTCTCTAATGAAGCCAAACATAGTCAACTAAAATTCGCAGAGTCTATAATATATCTTGAAAACCATGACACACAAGGTCGAGACATGACAAGAGTCCAATCGAGCTATGACATGTAGAAACTTTGTCCATCAAGAGTATGGTGCCTAGCACCATAGTCCACCAAGAAATGGCTAAATAATTAGTAAATAGAACATCCATCGCTTAGGACACGTGATTTGATATCCACAGTAGCACATGACACTAGTTTGATAGTGAAGGGGACAGAAATAAACTTCGAAAGAGACATACTAAGGAAAAGGCACAGAAGAAAGTGTGCAATTGTAAGGGACTGAAATTTATGACACTTGGGATAAAGGAAATCATAGAAATAAAAGATGGGTTAAAATTTATAATTCAAACAAGAACAAAAATAGAGCATGGCCATTAAACAACCCTATCAAAATCCACTAACCGATCTAACTGTTGAGACAAACCCAGATGTAATTGGGCCCCTTATCCACAATATTCCAATTTTGTATTTGATCTGAATCCTATTTGGCCAAACAATCCGCTACTCCATTCCACTCCTTAGGGATATGAGTGAAAGTAACATAATCCAAAGAAGCACACAATTAAGAATATGGTTAACAACCAAAACTAACTGCCAACTAACATTCTTAGAATGTTGACGAGTCAACACATGCACCACCACCTACGACTCTGATTCACAAATGAGCCTGCTCCATCCAAGAGCACAATCACACTCCACAACATATAAAATAGAAAGAGCCTCCATCAAATTGTTAGTATGTTGACCTTTATAAATAGAAAAAATAAACTAAACAGTCCCCAAGCTATCTCTACCAACTCCACCAATACCAGCAGGACCTGGGTTTCCCTGAGAAGACCTGTCCATGTTGATATTTAGAATGCCATGTGGAGGAGGACTCACCTCCCCACCCTATTTATCTTCTGAAGAGGGTGTCTGTGTCTATTTCTCATGAGTTGGCCTTGTGGAGGAAACCATAGAAAACAAGATATGAATGCTAAATTAACTATAAAACATAAGGTGACCATTGTAAGATATGAATTTTTGGCATTGTAAAATGATTTCAGAATAGATAAATTATATATTGAATAGTTTAACATATCTTTCATTGATTTTAGATTTGAAAAAAGACAAAAATAAGTTGTAGTCATATTTAAACAAGACACAATAAAATGGATTAAAACAAAGAGAAAAATGTGAAATATATAATATATTAACTCTAAAATATCATTACATGACTTTGTTGTTGATAGACTAATCGTGAAATGTTTAAACCAATACTTGATTACTTATAACTTGTCTCAAATAAAAAGCTAACGGCAACACACAATTATTTTTATACAATCAACATATCTATAAGTAAATAGGACATGTATACATCACATATTCACAACAATTCGGAACTATTTGATTATGCTCATCAAATATTTTCTACAATTAAAAACAAAAGTTAATCTAAGTAATTCCCTAAAGAGGCTCAAATCATTTTGATAGTGTTTTTATTTATTTTTCTAAATAGATTATAAACTACTCCAATATTCAAATTTCCCAAATGCCCATCATAAAAATATCATGCAACTTTAGCATTATGCATTGTACAAGTCCATCAAAATTTTACATTGAAGAAGGGTAATTCCCTCAAGATCCTCAAATAATTGCTATACAGGATGGTGTTTTTATTTATTTTTCTAGGTACATTATAGACTACTCCAATATTCAAATTTCCCCGAATGTCCATCATAAAAATCACACCATGTTTAACATTGTGCATTGTACAAGTCCATCAAGTATTTACTTTGAAGAAGGGTAATTTAGAAGGGCCTAAAATGTTTGTGATTTACAGATTCTTCTGATTGTTGAAGAAGGGTAATTTAGAAGGGCCTAAAACGTTTGTGGTTTACAGATTCTTCTGATTGTTGGAACAAAGCTTCAAGTTATAATAACAAAAATGGCATTGGATATTCAAGATAGAAATCCTGTCGTCCAAGGAGCTCCAGTGGTGAAGCCCAATAATCAACTATTCTGGTTTGGTAAACCTCGGTTGATTCTGCATCTCATTCATTTTACCCTATTTCAGGTTAGACAAGCTTCTCTGAGAACATTCTTTTGTTTTCTTTATCCACGTTAAACAGATTGTAATTATAGAATTTTCCTTTTGTAGAGCGCTTTTGAGCTTGCTTTCTTCTTTTGGGCATGGGTAAGGATGAAACTTCTACATCTGAAAACCCTAATTCCTTCGTTTTCTTTAAAGAATTTTCATTGCCTTTAAAAAACTATATAAAACCATATGATATGTTTGATGCAGTACGAATATGGCTTGAAATCCTGCTTCCATAAACGAGTACAAGATATTATAGTTCGAATAAGCTCAGGGTATGTTTTAATGGCATCCTCATTACAAAATGTTTACACAGTAGCTTAAGAAATTAGAATTTGAAAGAAAATATATTTGTCATTAATGTCTATAAGGTGTTCACAAAAATTTATTTTAATGATATCATATTTTTACAGTATAATTTGATTGTGCTGAATTTTTGGATTAGATTGGGTTGTTAATTTTTTATCAACATTTCAAATTACGTTTCATGATCTATCATCAGGATAGTAGAAAGCTAGAATACATGATTCGTGATCCAAAATGTTAGAACCAAAACTACCATCAATCTAATTAAAAAATACAACACTGTTGAAAATTGATTTTATTAGTATTATACTTTTTTTACCAGGTCACGGTAATTTCTAATTCAAAGTGCATTTGCTTATGATTAGGATTGCAGTTCAAATACTGTGTAGCTATGTGACTCTCCCTATGTATGCTCTTGTTACACAGGTATATTTGTCACCTTGATAATAATAGAAATACATTTTATTTGTGCTTTCTTCACTAAAATTGCAAACATGAAATGTGAGATTTTGTGATTGTAGATGGGGACACACATGAAAAGAGCCATATTTGATGAAAAAATTATCAACTCTTTGAAGAGGTGGCACCAAAGAGCTAAGAAGAACCTTAGGCATAATATGAAAATGCAGGAAATTCCATCAAGTGGACAAACTACGCCAGAAGGATCTTCTTCGCTCCATCTACTTCACAAGTACAAAACTGCCAAAAGTTTGGAAAAATGTGATTCTAAGTTTTCAGATGTTGAGACAAATACTCCCTCCCCTTCTTATCATTCCTGCTATATTGGTAACAAAAATTCAAATGAAGAAATGGATGGAGAGACACAAGATGTTGAAATAAATGGTTCTGAGTTAAGCTTTGATCATTTTGGGAAGGAAAATACAAAAGACGTTATCCCTGCTTGTTATGTGGAGACTCGTCCAAACAAGGAGGACTGTTAGTAGAAAGATCAACCAGCAAAGTAGAAGGAAATATGTATGGAGGTGATCATTTTTGGTCGTAGAAGATTATAGGGTTTTGTTAAATATGTCAAAGACCATATTTATTAATGTTTTGTGAAGTCCAAGTCACACTATAAAGGCAGAAGCAAACTGTTAAGCAAAAAACCTGCAAACTCCACAACTATACTCAGCCTTCCAATTTATATTCTTTGGAGATAACTTCTTTATTGTACCATAATAATGAAATAGTAGTTGATATTTGTAACAGATTTGATGTTGTAAACTAAAGATCTTTCTGATTGTTTATAAATAAAAATATTATTTGTAGATGCTATTGAACGGTTAATAAAAATATCTGTATTTATGAGTTTAGTAGTGTCGCATTCTATTGAATAATTGATTTTAAAATAAAAGATGTGTAATCTATAAGATGAAATAATTAATTTTAAAATAAAAGATGTGTAATCTATGAGGTGAAATGTAATGTCCCCGCCAGGGAACCCATAAGGAATCAGGCCTTTTGAATAAAATTGCAACTAATTTTTTTTTTTTTTTTTTTACATTACAACATTACTACTCCACATTTACATTCCTTAAGGTTCCCT
>MU225038.1:295543-316364 GCA_018584345.1 Thuja plicata | reverse complement strand
TCAAGGGAATTAAATATTATTTGGTTATTTGAATGGATTATCCTCATTTAAAATTAATAATTCAAAAGCCACCCATGTGGCAATAATTCATTTATTTAATCAAATAATTCCTCCATATTTTGTCTCATCTTCCTCCATGGAGATGAAGAGTCATCCGTTTCTTTCCAAGAAACTCTTCATCCTCTCTTCAGGCTTTTCTATATTATGGACCTTCTTTCCTTCATTTGAAGAGGAGAGAAATTTAGAGTACCAAAAATATAGTGAATTATTGTCTCAATTCTCTCATATTTTCAAGCTTTCATTGCATATTTAGTGTAATTTCATTTAGCTTAATGACATTTTTCATCTCAATTTAGTTTGTTCATCTATCAAGTAACTTAATTATGTTATCTTTTTCAAGTTTCTTAGCTTAAAATCTTCATTTTCATTCCTAGATTATAATTGCATCTTTCATATAGAATAGTTTCATTTCAGTTTTCAAAGCTTTCAAATCCTCCATTTTAGCAATGGTCTATGGTTGTTGGCTCTTTTTCTGAGAGTAATTAAACACCCCAACTAAATAGGAGGCAACAGGTCGATTCAATCGATATTGTAGAATGAGAAATTAATGTTCATCTTGGCAATTCAATGATTGAGCAATGACTATGTTGTGTTATGGCTGATTTAGAGGTCAACACTTAGACACATACATTTTGGTGCCCACCGTGGGGCAGAAAATTGATTTCTGACCTCACTCTCAAAAAAAATTCTGACAAAATTTTGTACTTTGTCGTACGTCCGTACTTCTCTATGTATGGATTCTCATGTGAGAATTCTGAGCGTACCACATGACAAAACACTTTCTCATGCCAGCTGGTGCATTTCCTTGCATGAAGCCTTGTACTTCCTCGCACGAGACATGGTGCCAGTCTTTGTAACTTCATAGTTTTTGCAATTACTGTTACTATTTTTCTGATTATTTTCACATGCTGTTGTTTTTATCTTTTTGATTTCTCTAACAACATAATAGTGGGCTGTAGGTCACTTGACAAAGACATAAACTTGCTAATGGTTTTCTTGCAAGACAGTTGTTGAAGATCATTTTAAAATGTTGTGCTTGTTTATCGCTTTCATCACATAGTATAACTAGGGCCTTGTTAAAATTTCTTGGGAATCTTGATACCAAAATAGGGGAATAGGCTCTTCATTACATGGAAGTTATGCCCATGGATGAATCTAAGACCCAACCATTGCTAACATGCTGGAGACCTAGGGAAGCAAGGAAAGTTAACAAACCTTTAGCACATTCACTTGTCAGGGGATTATGCTCTTCTCTCTTTGAGAGAATCAGAAACCCAAAAGATTGTGAATTGGTTGGAGGAGAGTTATCTCGGTGATGAATATGTCTTGCATGTTTGGCTAAGGTGAAGAGGTAGAGAAGTATGCTCTTCTCTCTTTGAGAGAATTAGAAAATCTGACCCTCAAATCCGAGCCAAGTTTTGTGTCACCTTTAGAGGGACTTCCAGAAGTTGAACCTCTGGAAATGACCCAAGTGAGTACACACCTATCGCCGGTGATTCCACCTCACTATAATAATGTATGCTTTGTCAAGTCCAAAGACTCCAAAGCCATGGTAACTTCTTTCTCATGATTCTAACTATCATCTTGGGAAAGCCTTTTCTATTGTACTGAGTGGCACTGCTCCCAGCCCTTCTTGCGGGGGTGTATGACTTTCAAGTGTTGGTGTGGCTGCGAGGCCCCAACCCTGTATCAGGGACACCAAAGGTTATTGTGAAAGGAAGCCCACTAAAGACTTTCTTAGTTAGTTGCCTACCCGGATCACCTCTGAAAGAAGACATAATATGTGTGCAGGGAGGGGGAAGAATCTCTCCCCTAGATTCTCAACATAGGTATGCACCTGGATGCTTGAAGTGGTATATGATGTTGGCCCTTGCTTTAAGGGTAACCTTTGAACATATATTACTGAGTCCTTGGAAACACCAAAAACACGGGCACCCTCTCAGGGGTGACACTATTGTGTGAGGCGCATGCATACACATAAGTCAGTGAGGCATGAATTTTGTCTTCTCTACCATTTTTTTTTTGAGTCTTAAACTGTCCAATAATAATTAAACAAAGACTCCCATGATTCTTCCAAGTTGCCTTGTCCTTGGTAGAACTGTTTGCGACTACTTCTTGCATCACTATTGCTTGATCAAAACTTTGTGCTTGTTAATGATTGCTTCCCACATTCAAACTGAGATTGCTGATCTAAATTGTCATAAAACTATCCTAAATCTAGAAATTCTGTTAGAGAACAGTCCTGATTGTGTCTCAAAATCTGATTTTTGTCTCAAAAACTAAGTTGATCTATCAAAACCTGGAGTTTTCTAGCGTGAGATTCCAGAAATTGAGCATTTCCTCGCACGATCTTTCATTTTCTCATGCGCAGTTAAATGTTTCCTCATGTGAACCAGCACTTTCTTGTGTGAATCTATACCCTAGTGTCCCAAAATAGCGAGTTATTTCCCATTGACTGATGAGTTTTTCGCCTGATCTGATTTTTGTCTTAGATCTGTTGCCTATTTCCCTATTGTCTGTAGTCTAAAACTAATTGTCTCAAGTTGCAAATTGACTGATTCTTGCTGAAACTCATTTTTGTCTCTTTGTTCTTTGTCCTACCTTTTTGTGCTTTTGTACCTTGTGACGCGATAGTCACATCTCGGCTATTCTAGCCATACTAGTTTCGATAATTCATGCCGGGTGCATTTCACATCTTGGTTGTTCTAGCCTTTATCTCCTTTTCTCTATTTATAGAGATAGAGTTCTGAGTTGGATCCTAAGTCCTCTCTCATTTCATCTTCATCTATGCCTATTATGACTAGAAGCGGCAATATATTTCCCATTCGTGGTTCCAGAATAGGTAGAGGTAAATCTCATAATCAAGGAAGAGGTCATTCCAAACCTATTGTTCAATCTGATAGTCAAGAGGGATCCTCACATTCCTCCTCGCCATTCAGTATAGATCCCAGTCCAAATCAGAAATTGGTGTTCTAGCTGTGCTATAATCCCTTGTTTCAAGATCAACAGAACCCATTTCTTTCAGATCAATAAAACTTTGGAAGGCCATCTACTTGGGTCGACCCTATTGACAATCCTCACTACCTTATTGATCCTTTTGATCATACCAATCCTTTTGGTCTTATTGATCCTTCTGAACCTATTGATCCTTCTGAACCCATCGACCCCTTTGACCCACCAAAAGTTACATTGGCCACGAACTCTCAGCTTGATACACACACTCACACTGAAGCTGTGCACACAACACAATCCCACATCAACAACATGGGAAGCCCTTTAGATTACCTACAAGGTCAATACAGTGAGGTCCATGACCAATCTCAAAATGGTTAAGGTCAACAAGGTGATCAACATCACCATCGCCCTCCTCCACATGACTAGATTCAAGATCAGAACCCAAGCATTTATGAGATCCTCAGTAATGATGATGATCTGATAACTCAAAATGACATAGATGCTGCAAAATATAACAAGTCTCTCATCAAGATGATGGAAATTATCCTTGCAGAAGATAAAGAGAAATATTTTCTATATTTGGCAAACCAAGGAGTTAAGCTACCCCCATATTTCAAAGTGGAAACACTTGTGACTAAAGAAGAAGAGACTGAGACTACCAAATTGCAACAAATGATTCAAGATATGCAAAACCAAATTAGCCAATGTGTAAAGGATAAGGACAAACCCGCACAACAATTCATGATGGAGAGTATCTATCCTTTTCCTTTTGATAGGAGTCTTCATATGCCACCTTTTCCCAAGGGTTTTGAACTCCCTAAGTATGATAAATATTTGGGTACCACCGATCCTTAGGATCATCTAAGAGAATTTGGGGCCCTATCTATGGAGTTCATTCATGATCAAACTTATTTAATGCGTCTCTTTCCCCAAAGTCTGGGTGGACCTGGCATGGAATGGTTTTCTTGACTACCCACCGACATTAAGACTTTTGATGAGATTGAAAATCTCTTTATTTAGCATTATTCTCACAACATACAACATCCTGTCAACATCAGGGACCTTTACAATCTCAAGCAAAGACACAGGGAGCCATTCCTAACATTTCTCCAGAGATGGAGACAAATTTGCACCAAGTATCCTTGTAAAATACAAGAATCTTAGAAACGTGATATCTTCTTGGACTATATCACTCCTGATTTTGGGTATCAGGTATAGCTTCAAGGTCCCCTCAATTTTCATAGCATGATTAAGCAAGCTGTGAGGATAGAGGCATTTATGGTTAAGAAAGGGGAATTGATTTTGTACAAAGACAACAAACAAGGTTCATCCTCTTCCAACAAAGATAAAGGGAATTTTGTCAACAAGAATAGGGACGTTGTGAATGATGGAGTGGTTGATAATGTGACCCTGGCTCCTTCAAAACTAGTTTTCAATCTTACTTCTAGTATACAGGCGATCAAAAATGCTGAAAAGGCTACAATAAACACTCAACTGCCTTCTAGATTCTCTAGCAACAAATCTTGGGCCCCTCGACCCAAGTGTGAATTTACTTCCTTGGGAGAACCGCTTGATGTTGTTTACAAGACTTTGGTGCAAAACCAGGTTCTCACTCCTTTGGACAAGCGTCTATATGATCCACAACTATGACTCCATTGGTGGAATGACAATGCATACTATGACTATCACTAGAACAAGGGTCATAAGACTTCTACTTGTCTTTAGTTGCACCATAAGGTCCAAGATATGATTGATAATGGTGATATTGTTGTGGATAATAATAATAAGAATTCAGATTCCCCAGGCATTTAAAGATCCCTTTCCTCATCACGAGAAAGGCGAGTTTTCCAACACTAAGAACAACAATGCCAAGGTTAACTACACACATACTACTAATGACAATGTCATCAATATGATTGAACCTATCGAAGTTGAGTATTGTGATGTGATTACTATCAAGGGGAGCGGGGATGATCCTAAGCCTAAGACCCTATTTTTCTTGAGAGGCCCTGGGTCTCGCTCGTCTAAACCTGATTCATCTCAGGTTTGTGCAAACATGATTACAAGATCCCATGCTAAGATCACTCTCAAGGTTCCTGACCCTCCTGCTACTACATCCACACCAAAGCAACCCACGGATAAAGTTGTTGTTGGCCCTGCCAACTAGACCATGAAAATGGTCTCCACACCTCCTATTGCTAACTATAGCATTGTCGACTAGCTGCAAAGAACCAACACTCAAATAACCATCTTTGAGTTGTTGAAGATCTTGCCTGCTCACAGGCAGATTCTTGATAAAGCCCTTGCAAAGGCTAACATCCCCAAAGACATTAATCTTGATTAGTTTCAATCCATGGTGGGTCACTTGACTTCACCGCACTATCTGTCTTTCTCAGAAGAAGATGACCAGTCGGTCAACCACCTGCATAACGCTCCTTTGCATATAGAGGTCATGATTGGCCAAAAACTCATCCACCACATCCTTATTGATAATGGTGCTGGCCTCAATATCTGCTCTGCTCACTTGCTCGCTCAGCTAGGCTAAAATGAAGATCACATAGATTCCCACAAGAAAATTACTATCAAAGCCTATGATGAAGAAGAAAGAAAGTCTAAAGGTTTAGTTGTGCTACCCATTCAGTTTGGACCTGTTGAAAGAGATGTCACTTGTCAAGTGTTGGACATTCCTCTTGCTTATAACATCTTGTTGAGAAGACCGTGGATCTATGAAATGCAAGTGGTTCCCTCTACGTATCATCAGTGCATCAAGTTTCATTTCCACAACGCAAAAGTGACAGTTCCTGCTAATATGAGCTCTTCTTGTAATACGCTCACACAGTCAGCTAATAGTTTTGTTCCTACTAACAGAGAATACATAGAATTCTATGATGCCAAGCTTAGAGACATGGAACAAACTTTGCAAATCAAAGCCATAGGCATGGGGGGGTATCAAATAGAACCTATGCTATCATCAATAGCTCTACCTTCATCTCCTTGTTCTTATGGGAGACCTTTTTAGAACAGTAAATATTCTACTACTCCTCCTAAAATAGTTTATGATGGTGCCTTTGTATGGGCTTCAACACCATTAGAAGATGAAGATGAGGAAATATCTATTAGAGCTTGGCTTTACAAAGGAAAGGACATATCTGAACAGACCACCCTAACTCGTGAACTAGATCCCAATAATGAAGGTCTTAAAATCATGAAACGCTTTGGATACAAAGGTAGTGGTCCAATAGGGATGAATGGTAATGGGCTAGTTGATCCTATTAAAGCTACGAGTCGAAGGATGAAAGATACAACTAGTTTAGGCTTCAAGAAGATCCTGTTCCATCTAGGGATTAACAAATTTGTATTTGAACCTAGGCCAGAACCAGAACCTAAGGGCACAGCTACAGTAGACACCTTAGAGGATAGCTCTGATGAGGATTCCTTCCTTATCCTATTCCTCTAGATCTTGCAGCATTCTTTGCTGAGCCAGATGACATCAAAATACATGCCAGTACAACCAAGGATGACAATGACTCCAATGGCACTATTCCATTCACTTCTCTGATATACGAACAATGGAAAGTGTCACAAGACCCTAGTTTCCAAGGTGAGCGATACATACCATCACAGTTTCAAGAGTAGTTTGCGCAAGAACAGGATATTGTCACAAGAATTCCCAAACCTTCATGGTGCAAACATCCCAGTCAAAGTTCAGACATAGATTCCCATGAATATGAGTTTGACAGTTTTTCAGAAGGATCCTTTGACTGGAATGTTGATACTACACATACATCTGAAAACCTTCTTGACATAGGTGAAGGGTCTAGTGAGTTTGATTCCATAAATGTTAACGTATCTTCTACTATGGTTTCTAGGATTCAAAGGGATTTGAATACACCTTTGGATGAGATTGCTCTAGGTCTCGGCTTACTAGTCCATGCTTTTGATGATTATACTGTGAATGCACTTGAACCTATCACTTCTCTCTCACTCCAACATCCTGAGCTAATAGACTAGAATTCCCCTTCCTCATCCAATGAAGTCCTCACAATCTAGAATGACTATGCTCTAGCCTTTTATCTCCACTCTGTTGAACCTGTAATGTCCTCCACTAGTGAAGATAGTGTCATCATGATCGAAAGTGATATCAAGTATCTTAGTCATAAAATCAAAAGAAAAAAGAATAGGCACTCTGACGGTGAAAACCACATTGTGGCAGTGTAAGAGCCAAAAAAAGTAAAAAGAATAGATGTATCTGAAGGTGAAAACCTCTCTGAGGTGCCTGAGTATGAGATACTTGATGTGTTTCTGAGTCATTTCCAGGAACAATCATCAGTGCTAATTGAGCCTACTCAGCCAGTAAATTTGGGTACAAAAGAACATTCGCACATTATTCATGTGGCTAAGTCATTGTCTGTAGAAGAACTCAAAGAATTCATAGATTTCTTCAAAGAGAAAAAGATAAACTTTGCATGGACATACTCTGGCATGCCTGGTGTAGATCTTGATCTTATCATGCATCACCTGTCAATAGCTCCTGGAGTAAAACCAGTCAAGAAAAAAATCAGAAAAATGCTTCCACATGTGGCTCTACTTGTCAAGGTGGAATTAGAGAAACTCCTGAAAGCTGGGTTCATCAGAGAAATTGACTATGCAGAATGGATCTCCAACATAGCTCAAGTGTCAAAGCATGACAAATCTATCAGAGTCTGCACAGACTTCAGGGACTTAAACAAGGCATGTCCAAAAGATAATTTCCCACTACCCAACATTGATATGATTGTGGATATGATAGCAGGGTATGACATGTACTCCCTAATGGATGGTTTCTTTGGCTACAACCAAATCAAAATTGCGCTAGAGGACCAAGAAAATACTACTTTCACTTGTGCATGGGGCACTTTTTTCTGGAATGTTATGCCTTTTGGTCTCAAGAATTCTAGAGCCACGTATCAGAGAGCAGTCACTACTATATTTCATGATATGATGCACAAAACAATGGAGGATTATTTTGATGACACCCTTGCTACAAGCATGGATAGGAAGGCACATCTTACTAATCTAGGCCCTATATTGGATCATATGGAAAAGTTTAGACTACGTCTCAATCTTAAGAAATGTGCATTTGGAGTAACTTCGCAAAAATTGCTTGGTTATATCATCTCCGCAAAAGGAATCAAGGTGGATCCTAAAAAGGTGCAAGCTATCATGGAAATGCCTCCACCTTGAAATATCAAAAAAATTAGAGGTCTTCAAGGTTGGCTTCATTCTATCCAGTGCTTCATCGCAAAGCTAGCTGACAAGTCATAGCCATTTACTAAAACTCTACATAAAGGTGTGACCTATGAATGGAATAAAGAATGTGAACAAGGTCTTCAACAAATCAAACAGTATCTAGCTAATCCACCTATATTAATGCCTCCTATTCATGGGAAGCCATTAATCTTATACATCTCAGCTACAGAAACATCTCTGGGTGCTCTATTGGCCCAAGAAGATCAAAACAATAAAGAAAGAGCAATCTATTACATCAACAGAACGTTGGTCTCCTATGAAATGAATTATTCTATCATTGAGAAAGCTTTTTTGGAGGTGGTGTTTTCTTCCCAGAAGTTACGGCATTACATGCTTTCTCACACTACAAGGCTCATTGCAAAAATGGATTCATTAAAGTACTTACTCAATAAAGCTGCCCTCACAAGTAGATTAGCTAAGTGGGTCAAAATACTCAGTGAATTTGACATTGAGTATGTGGAATGAAAAGATATCAAAGGGAAACTAATTGAAGATCAGTTGGATGAGGCACCTATCATAGACTATCAACCATTAAGGATCGATTTCCTAGATGAGTCCATCATGATTCTCACACATCAGGCATGGACCATGTTCTTTGATGGATCATTCACCTAGCAGGGGTCACATGCCAAAATCTTGTTCATTACACCTTAGCAGTATTCATTACCAAAGGCTTAAAAAATGTTGTTTCCTTGCACAAATAACACTGCTTAGTATGAAGCTTTGATTAATGGATTAAAGATCGCTATTGAATGGTGTGTCGATGAGCTAAAGGTCTTTGGAGATTCATTGTTAGTTATCAATCAGGTGAATGATATCTTCCAAACAAAAGATGAAAAAATGGTTCCTTATAAAAAGATGGTTGATGATCTCAAGAAATACTTTGCACACATTAATTTCCAACAAATTCCAAGGGTAGATAATAAAGCAGTTGATGCCATGGCTACTCTGGCTTCCATGTTACAAATTCCAAAAAATTACTTCAGACATGAATTCCTAGTGGAGACGTTATGCTACCATGCTTATAATTCCCCTGAATCCTGAATGATATGTTTAGTCATTGGACATGACTCATCCTGCTACCACCATATTTACTCCTACCTTTGTGACCAGATCATTCTGAACACTTACACCCAAAATGAGAAGTGTTACTTAATCCGCAATGCTTCACGGTTTTTCATCATAGCTAATGACTTATAGGCGAGGTCTAGACGGTACCCTCCTTAGGTGTTTAGAACCTGATGAGTCCAAGTGTGCATTAGTAGAGGTGCATGAAGGCATCTGTGGGTCTCACTCAAACAGCCTAACACTGGCTCACAAACTTATTAGAGCTAGTTACTATTGGCCGGATATGGAGAAAGAAGCTACACAATTTGCTAAATCTTGTAAATAGTGCCAGCTTCATGGAAATCCGATCCATGCTCTTGCCAAGGAGCTCATTCCATTTTTCATCTTTTGGCCATTTCAGTAGTGGGCCTTTGATTTGGTGGGTCAGATACATCCATCTTCTTCAAGGGGACATAAATACATCATTACTGCTACAGACTATTTTACCAAATAGGTTGAGGCAGTGCCTCTCATTGTAGCTGATGGCAAGTCTGTGGCCATGTTTATAGTGAACTACATCATCTAAAAATATGGTGTTCCCTAATCAATAATCACTGACAATGGGGGTAAGTTCAAGAGCAAGGATCTAAAATATTTATGCACTAAGTTCAGAATTATTTAGCACTGGTATTCTATCTATTATCCCCAGGGTAATGGATAGGTGGAAGCTTCAAATAAGACTATTCTCAAGATCTTACACCGCACAGTACACAAATCTGGATGAGACTGGTATCTCCAGATTAATTTAGCTTTATGGGCTTACCACACCAGTATATAGACACCAACAGGGGCCACACCCTTTAATCTAGTTTATGGTGTAGATGCGGTGCTTCCTATTGAGGTTGAGATTCCTACTTTATGAGTCTCTCTAAAGGGCCTCATTACCAATGATGATATAAGAATATCTCAACTTCAAGAGCTTGAACTACTAGATGAACATCGTAAAGTGGTGTTCGATCATCTCCAAGCATATCAGAAGAGAATATCTAAAAGCTACAATAAAAAGGTCAGACCAAGGGAATTCCAAAAGGGTGATCTCGTCCTGAGAGAGAACCCCAAGAATCAATAGCAGCGGGTCCAGAAAGGAAAATTTGAACCAAACTGGCTTGGTCCGTATGTTATCACTATAGTATTTGGGTCTAGCACTTACCAGCTCTCTACCACAGAGGGGAAACAACTCAAAGAGCCTATCAATGCTCTTCATCTAAAGAAGTTATACAGTTGAGATGTCTTCCTAATGCTCATGTACATACTCTATTATGAGAAAATCCTAAAAATTGCAAAATGCCCTGAAAAAATGATCATCTTAGTGAAAACCTACCAAACAGGCGCTTTGATGTATCTATTATCAAGGTGAAAACCTAGTAAATAGGCACCTTGATAATACCAAAAAAATACAAAAAAATGAAAAAATACAAAAAAAATTGAAAAAATGAAAAAATACAAAAAACATTGAAAAAAAATGAAAAATAAAAAAAAAGAAAAAGAGAAAAATGTGCCATGGATGAAAACCTAGTAAATAGGTGTCATGGTAGCAAAAATAGAATTTCTTCCAAGATGGTGAAAACCTCGTAAACAGGTGCCTCTTGTTCCGCAATGCTCTATCTATCGCGGCATCCCTTGGCTTTCTTGCAATTTTCTCCCCTGCTTTCCTGCTTTAGTTTTCTTTTCCTACTTTAGTTTTCTCATGCATTCGCTCTCAGTTATTTTCAAGATTTTGGTTGACTTCACATGGATTGAAACTGGTCACCCTTGGGGGCATCTTCTTGGTCTAGGGGGCATTGTCCTATCTTTTAGAATCTCTCTCCTCTTTGCATCGCTCACCAGTGGTTCTCACTAAGTCTGCCTGCTGATGCCTAGATCTCACATCGATCTTTATACTTGAGAATCTCTTTCTTGCATCAGTCACCAGTGATTCTCACTGCGTCTGCCTACTATCATTGTACTACTGAGATTTCTCACATCAACTCACTATCTACATATTTTGACATTAATCCACTTTGGGTCTTTTCAAGATCCCACCTGACTTGACATGACCCCAGTGTCATAGCTTGGGGGCAATCCACTCAGATTTGTCCTCTCTATATGATTCAAGTTAGTCATCAACATTCATTACTTGGGGGCATGGCTCCCCACTTTGATCGTATCTTCGGTTTACACTCGAGTCAATAATCTTGTCAGTTCTAAAAGACAACTATCTACTGACAAAAACTGGTGTTTCTCAACACCCCAATCAAACAGTGTTTTTCAAAACTATCTTTGGACACTTCTGTATTTTTCAACACACATTGGACATCACAACGTAAACATCTCTCGATAGCAATCAAACACATCGCACTCACAAGCACAACAGTGTCTTTCAACACCCTATACACATACACATTCGTAAACTTTGAAACATGTTGAGCTATGATTGAATCTTTCTTTGTATGTTTTCTGCTCACATGGTTTTCATTGATATTTTCTTTTGTCTACTACTTGTTGGTGTAGTCCCAATGATTCGGCGACGTCAAATAAACATGGTGTATGTGATAAGAGCTCCCGCACTAAGGTGGAAAATCCTCACATCCCTCCATCATGTTTATTTGTACACCATGGTGAGGTTGGTACTATATCCTTGAGTGTTATTGCTCTATTTGTTTACTTGTGTACTCTTACTATATCAAACTAGAAACAATGTTCAGGTCATCTTGGCTTTTATTCTCTAGTGCTTACGTTCATTTCCTACATTTTATCTGATGAAAGTCATATTCATATTCTTATGGTTGCATTGGTGCTAGTAAGGATTGTATCAACTCTAAAGTTCCAAAATACTCGATGAAGATAATTATGCGATGATTCCAACAACCAAGTCCTAGGGTTGCATTTAGCTTAGGCTTGCATTCACATTTTAAGCTTGCATAACGACAGTTTTGGTGCTCTCTTCATTGTCTTCTCATTCTTTGAAAGTTCTCATCTTTTATCCTAGATTCCTCTTGACTATACAAGTGTTCGATCCTCGCTCTCTATCTTCATCTATCTGCTCAATCCATTTTTGTGATCGAAATTGAAATCTGACACTCCTAAGCAGCTCAAAATCGCGTTTTATAATTTTGGGATCAACGTGCTCCGACGTTTGTGCAGTCAACTTTATGACGTCTCTTTCTTGTTAGAATCATCTCTTGTCATCATTTTCTCAGCTTCTGCAATCTTTTCATCAAAAGTCAACTCTAGTCAATTTTGGTCAAACTTGGTCAACTATGGTCAAACCTAGTCAACAGGACCTCCCAATCGCTCTAAATTGATTCTTCCTTCTCTTGATATATCTCTGATTTCCTCTGGATCTTTGATCTTACTTCTATCTGCAATATTTTGTTGTTGATCATCTTTATGTTGTGTCATCTTTCGATTTCACTCCTGAGGGGGCAGGATGATTGCATCATTGAATCTTTTCGCATCATTCTCGAACCAATTTGATCTGAATCAAAAGTCCCCATTATTAGGGGCATCTCATCACTTGGGGCATATTTAGTGTTTCATACCTTATGGTAAAAATTGGATATTCCATGATCTTGAATCTCTAGGGGAATCTTGATGTCTCGCATTTTGTCATCTTGTCATCTATCTTTCTAGGTATCTGAGCAATCTAACTCGGATCCTCAAGGATTATGCTTCATTCTAGAAATAGTCATAAAAATATCTATTGACTATCTTTTGGGACAGGTATCGGGGCAATCTAACCCTGACTCCTGAAGGTTGAGCCTCATTCTAGGGATAGTCTTGTGAAAGATATCAATTTGACCAGTGTTTGGGCAATCTAACCTAGATATTGGGGGACTAAGCTTCGTTCTGGAGATGATTCTTGAAATCTCATTGGGTATTGGAGAAATCTAACCCTAATTCTTGAAAGTCATGCTTCATTCTGAAGATGACTCTCAAAATCTCTTTTAGATCATTATCTGGACAACCTAACCTAGATCTCGGAGGGCTAACCTATGTATTGGGGCAATCTAATCTTGATTTGGGAGATACTCCTAAATCTTCATCAGTTATCAGCAGACATTGGGGCAATCTAACCTCGATTTCAAATTTTCTCTCAATTGGTATTTGGACCGTTGTCTTTGATATCTAACTTAGACTTTAGAAAATCATGCTTCGCTCTGAAGATGGTTCTACTTCTCGATCTGATCGGTGTCTTGGCAACCTAACCTAGACTCCCAAAATCTTCATCTATCACATCAGACTATTCTTTGAATCAACGCATTGCTCGCACATCAATTCAAAAAGGGGCAAAATGTAACACCCCATAATTGGCACCTTATAATTCTAATCAATTTTGGTGCATTTTCTCATCATCAAAGTCCTATTGTACTAGGCAACTTCTCCTTCCTAATTGTCATTAATTGACTTAGTCTCAAATACAAAAAACCTAAATTTGCATAAATCTTACACCATATTTAATTCCTAAATTTTCAAGATTTATTAGCTAAAAATCCCTATGATTAATTAATTTAATTCTAAAGACCTAAGTGCTTTTAAATTAAATTAATCCCACCCCCTTTAGCTAATACACATCAAGGGAATTAAATATTATTTGGTTATTTGAATGGATTATCCTCATTTAAAATTAATAATTCAAAATCCACCCATGTGGCAATAATTCATTTATTTAATCAAATAATTCCTCCTTATTTTGTCTCATCTTCCTCCATGGAGATGAAGAGTCAGTCATTTCTTTCCAAGAAACTCTTCATCCTCTCTTCAGGCTTTTCTATATTATGGACCTTCTTTCCTTCATTTGAAGATGAGAGCAATTTTAGAGTACCAAAACTATAGCGATTATTGTCTCAATTCTCTCATATTTTCAAGATTTCATTGCATATTTAGTGTAATTTCATTTAGCTTAATGGCATTTTTTATCTCAATTTAGTTTGTTCATCTATCAAGTAGCTTAATTATGTTATCTTTTTCAAGTTTCTTAGTTTAAAATCTGCATCTTCATTCATAGATTACAATTGCATCTCTCACATAGAATAGTTTTATTTCAGTTTTCAAAGCTTTCAAATCCTCCATTTTAGCAATGGTCTATGGTTGTTGGCTCTCGTTCTGAGAGTAATTAAACACCCCAACTAAATAGGAGGCAACATGTCAATTCAATCGATATTGTGGAATGAGCAATTCATGTTCATCTTGGCAATTCAATGATTGAGCAATGACTATGTTGTGTTGTGGCTGATTTAGAGGTCAACATTCAGACACATACAGGTTGATGGAGTTACTATGATCCCCTAGGTGTATATCACTATGTATGCACCAATCCAGAATTAGGAAAACAATCATAACTCTTTTTTGGAGATTCATCAGAGACCTAAATTAGTGGAGGAGACCCTTATACATGCCCTCACATGATCCAAGCATCATTTTGGGAATTGGATGTGTTCTTAAGGCACTTTGTAGTGCAAGTGGAGGCCTAATTAGCCCTAATTGTAGAAGAAATTTGGTGTGTCTTCTTGTCTCTCTTTTCACTTTCATGTTTCAGGGTTTAAGTCCAAAGTCTTAGGCCATAAAGGGTGTCTGAATCCCTAATCAGCTAAGGGGGTTATCTGGAAGAATCTCATTTGAGATCAATTTTCCTTTGGGAAAAGGCTACAAGCCTAGTATTGGGTTTGTGAAGCAACTATGTCATATGGGTTGCAAATGAGTGAAAGAACCATTGGAACAATTTATTAGGAACATAAATAGACCACATCTATGAGTATAGGTCATGCCTAGTCCCATAAGTCACTTTGGGGTATTGTTGAGGATTTGGGTCTAGTGCTTATGAAGCCATCCTTGGTAGTTGGTGTTGTAGGATTGGTGAAACCTAGTGATTAGGTTTCCCTTGGGGTTTTGGGGTTGTGATAACCTTAACCAAGTCCTTTCCCACACTTGTGATAAGTGTGAAGCACTTTGGCCCTAGAGAGTTGGGTGTTCAAGGGTACATTGCCCTATTTGAGTCATTTGGAGGCTTCCTACTGCCCACTTTGCATCAAGTGGTATCACAGCTATGTCTTCTCTAGAGGATGAAGATATCCCTTCAAGGGTTACGAACATTGAACTACCAAATATGGTGAGAGAACAAAGGGAAGAAAATGTAGCCTTGACATTAAGACTTCAAGAGTTGGAGAACAAGGTAGAGAGGGGAAAAGAAGACACCTCTGGTGGTGAAGAAGGGAGAGAAGAGGAAGATGACACCCCTGATCAGGATGTGAACATCCTTGCAGACCAGAGACTCCTTCTAGATGCCTTACAATATATGGGGAGAAGAACCATGGAGGAGAAGTTTGACAACTTTTAGTGGAAAGATGAATGTAGATTTGGCCTTGGATTGGATAGAGGCCTTAACAAGCTTCTTTGAGTGTGAGGACATCCCTGAGAAGCAGAGGGTGAAGATGGAATAGTCCCAAATAATAACTAAGAGGGGGGGGGGGTGAATCAGTTATCAGCTAATTAAATTCATTTCTTCTTTTTAATTCCAAAATACAATAAAGTAAATGCACATTCAGATAGCACAATAGACAACACCACAATTTGGTTATGGGGAAACCAAATGGTAAAAACACTGGTGGGAATTAACACCCACAATGAACTATACTTTTTTATAATAATCCCTGTTAGAAGATCTTGCAACCCTTTTAGGAGTTGTTCTTTACAATGAAATAAGTATAGTGACTTGGTTAAGGGTCTGACCCTGTTAGGAGTCTTTTACAAATAACCCTGTTAAGGGTGAGGACTCAGTGTCCAAAAGCTCATTGCTTCAATGGTGAAGGCTACAACCTTCTGTAGAACAAATATGCACTATATCTGATGATGAACTATAGAGTAGACCTTCTATCTTGATCAGTTCCAATGTATTGTAATCTTTCACTTCATCTTCACATAGATCCTTGATGAATGAAACACAACTCATATTCTGCTTTGTACTTTTTTTGTCTCTTTTCGTATCATTCGCACTTAGCATTCCAAAAATAAACTACTATAAGTATCTTACTCAAAGTATGAGATCATGGGACTTGTTAGGCAACTCTTCATAACATGCTTGTCAGCTTAACTAATCACACAAGCATAATTACAAATGTGCAATATAAACTAAATAGACGCGACGTCGGCCTCACCAAATTAACTCTAACATTGCAATCTTGTTAAAACACGTTTGGCGCCTTTAGATAACTATCTTCAACTCATAATTAAACTTGAATATACACACACATATCCTAAAGATAGGTGCCACTCAAGAACTAATGCAATACGTCGGCTCTGTACAGAAAAACTCTAGAAATTGTAACTGACGCTAAAAAAATTACACAACACAACTGAAACTTCATATCTAAGTTTGCGTGTACGAACAAAACATAAACAATGTTTCTACAACATGAATATAACCGCGCAAGACTTGATAACATTTTTCTGATAAGTACATATAGAACACTACTATATATTATATGTTGTCATCAATGACAAACATACAATCAACTAGCTGCCAGAAGTAAATCTCCAACAATCTCCCCTTTGACATTGATGGCAACATAGGATATTAAAAACATCTTTAGCACATGGTGTCTTCTTTCTTATTACAATCTTCTCAATATCCTCATCAAAGATTCCTCTACACTTTTGTAGCTCCTCTATCTATTTTTATACTCCCCTAGAGTATATGCTCCCCCTTACTATATACTCCCCCTTTGACATCAATGGCAAAGGGTGCCATAAAAAATTAGGCACAAGTACTACTTCAGAAGTAGATTACTCAACCATTCATCAGTCACTATGGACTGATGTTCTTGCTACTTTATCTAATCAAACTCAGGAGAGGGAATTACTCCCAACTTTTCCCTAAGATACTCAAAAGTATCTTTTGATAAAGGCTTTGTGAAAATATTTGCCAACTATTCTTTGGTGCTCACATAGTCTAATTTTACTTCATTACCTCCAACTTTTTCTCTAAGAAAATGGTATTTAATCTCAATGTGCTTTGTCTTTGCATGCATCAGTGGGTTCTTGGACATGTTGATAGTACTGGTGTTATCACAGTGAATAAAAATAGGATAATCAGCCTGTATACCAAAATCTTTAACCATTTTCTTGATCCAAACCATTGTTAAACAATTCAATGCTGCTGCAACATATTCAGCTTCTGCTGTCGACTGAGAGATACAATTCTTCTTCTTTCTTAGCCAAGAAACCAACCTATCTCCAAGAAATACTGCTCCCCTAGAAGTACTCTTCATGTCATCAATACAACCTTCCCAATTTGCATCTGTATACACATGAAGTTGTACATTCCTTGATTCAGGGTACCATATACCATAGTCTATAGTTCCTTTTAGATATCTGAATATTCTCTTGATTTCCATTAGGTGATTTTTCTTAGGTTCAACTACAAATCTACCAACAATTCCAACTACATTAGATATGTCTGGTCTAGATTGAGTAAGATATATAAGTTTTCCAATCATAGACTTGTACAATGTCTTCTCAACTGTTGCAGAATCATCTTCTTTAGAAAGCTTGCTTCCTGTTATCATAGGAGTGCATACTGGCTTACAGTCTTCCATCTTGAAATTTTTCAATATTTCCTTCACATAATTGGACTGATTTATAAATATTCCTTTATCTATCTACTTTAAATTTAATCCCAAAAAATATTTTATAGGATCAATCATGCTCATTTCAAATTCATTCTGCATTTCTTTTATAAATTCTGCACTAAGCTTGTCATTACCTCCAAAGATAATGTCATCAACAAATATAGCAACAAGTAATAATCCATCATGTGTCTCTCTTATGAATAGGTTACAATCAGCTTCTCCTTTCTTGAATCTAATCTTGGTAAGATAACCAGCTAGTCTCTCATACCAAGCCCTTGGGGCCTGTTTAAGTCCATAGAGTGCTTTCTTCAATCTGCATACCATGTTTGGTTTATCTGATAGATTAAATCCTTCAGGATATTCTATGTATACTTCTTCCTTTAAGTCACCATTCAGAAAGGATGATTTGACATCCATTTGATAAACTTTGAAGTCTTTGAATGTTGCATAAGCCAAGAATAACTTAATGGCTTCTAATCTGCTCATAGGGGCAAATGTGTTAGTGTAATCTATCCCTTCCCTCTATGCATATCCTTTACACACTATTCTTGCTTTTTTTTTTACCATTGTACCATATTCATTCATCTTATTCTTGAATACCCACTTTGTTCCAATCACAATTTTGTTACTAGGTCTAGGAACCAATTCCCATGTATCATTTTTTATTATTTGATCTAATTCTTCTTCCATTGCTTTCTGCCAATCAGAATCCTTGCAAGCATCTTCAACATTTAAGGGTTCAATCTATGAAAGTAAACATACCTCTTCATCCACTGTTAAAATTTGTGCTTTAGATCTAGTCAAAACACTACTACTTTGATCTCCAATGATATCATCTTTTGAATGATACCTAGATGTGAATTTTGAAAATTTTGGTGTGACATCCTCATTTGTAATCTTTGATACTTCTTTGCTTGATTTAGGTTCATTACATGATACATCAATGCAATCAAACATTTCTTCAATAATAGTGTCTTTACTGTTAGGCTTGAGTTCATCCTCAATCATAGGTGCATATTTATAGTACCTCTCTTGAACCATGAACTTCTCATCAATCTTTACATGAGTATTTTCAATTATCTTCTTTAATCTTAAATTGAAACATCTGTATGCTTTTCTTTTAGTAGAATAACCAAGGAAAATACCTTCATCATTTCTAGCATCAAACTTACCAACACCATCATCTCTCTTGATGTAGCACTTGCTGCCAAAGATTCTGAAGTATTTTACTATAGGTACACTACCAAACGAAGTTCATAAGGTGTCTTATCTATGCCTGGTCTTAGTTGTGTTATGTTGATAGTATAGACTATTGTATTGGCTGCATCTCTCCAATAGGTGTGCCCAACATTTCCATCAATCATCATAGTGCAGGCTATATCAGGTATGATCCCATTCCTTCTTTCTGCTATCCCATTCTACTGAGGGGTTTTGGGTGCACTTAATAGTATTTTGATACCATGTTCTTCATAGTAGTCATAAAAATGGTCAGACGTGAATTCTCCTCCTCTATCTGATCTTAGAAATTTTAGTTTTAATCCAGATTCATTCTCAACTTTAGCTTTGAATATTTTGAATTTCTCAAAGGCTTCATATTTCTCCTTTAAGAATGCAACCCACATCATCCTTGAAAAATCATCAACAAAAAAAATGAAATACCTTTCTTCATAGTATGATCTTGTTTGGGTAGGACCACATAAATCTGTATGCACTAGGTCTAACATTTTTTCAGTTGAGCTCTGCTTGCTTCTAAAAGAGCTCCTTACATGCTTTCGCATAACACATTCCTTGCACATTGTGTTAATTGATCTTTCAATATGTGGAAGGTCTCTAACTACCTTGACATAGCTTATCTTTACTATATTATCAAAATTGATATGACAGAGTCTCTTGTGCCATAACCAACTGTCATCCACTTTTGCAATAAAAAAAATTACATCTGAATTGAGCTAAAAAACATTACCTTTTGTTTTTTATCCTGATGCAATAATGTCTCCTTCTTTTTTGCTAATGATGTATTTGTTGTCTTTGAATTCCAAATGATAACCTTTGTTGAGTAGCTGTTGAACACTTAGTAAATTGTGATGTAATACATCACCATACAAAACATCATCTATTTTATTCTTTCCATCCAGGGTGATAGATCCTCTGCCTATGATAGGTTTGGGAGTGTTATCACCAAATCTAACCATACCACCTTTGTACTTGTCTAGATGAACAAATCTATCTTTATCACCTGTCATGTGGTGAGAGCATCCACTTTCAATGATCCAATCAGTTCTTATGTCTACTTTGGAAATTAGGGCTAACTCATGTGCTTCCTTTTCATCTTCAATGTCCATTTCCTCAAGCAATTTTCCCATGTCTTTAAGGGAAATGAATCCAATTTCATCTTCTCCTGAATCTTCATCAGTTACACCTTCTTCAGCATGATAGCATTCCTTTCTATATTTTGGTTTATAATCAGATCTGAATTTCTTTACTCTTGTAGGACACTTGGATGCAAAGTGGCTGATCTTGTTGCATGAAAAACATTTGAATGGCAACTGTCCTTCATATTTTCCTTTGCCTTTCTTTTCTCTTTTAGCTATCATAGCAATGATTTCTTCTAGTTCTTCATCAACTTCTTCTTTCTCATTATTGTTAGAGATGTGTAAAGGTTTCTTACCATGAACTAAGGCTTTGAAGGTTGTTTCACTTTTGGGTTCAGTCTTCAATCTTGATATCTCAAATGCAGAGATTTTACTGATCAAAGTCTCTCTCTTGAAGTCTTGTGAAAATTGCATGGTTTCATCTAGAATATT
>MU225038.1:278618-295014 GCA_018584345.1 Thuja plicata | reverse complement strand
AGGCTTTCTCTTCAAGGCACTTGGCTCTGATACCAATTGTTAGAATAGTCCCAAAGTATAACTGAGAGGGGGGGGGGGTGAATTAGTTATCAGCTAATTAAATTCTTTTCTTATTTTTAATTCTAGAATACAAGAAAGTAAATGCACATTCAGATAACACAATAGACAACACCACAATTTGGTTACGGGGAAACCAAATGGTAAAAACCCCGGTGGGAATTAAAACCCATAATGAACTATACTTGTTTATAATAATCCCTGTTAGAAGATCTTGCAACCTTGTTAGGAGTTGTTCTTTAAAATTCAATAAGTATAGTGACATGGTTAAGGGTCTGACCCTGTTAGGAGTCTTTTACAAATAACCCTGTTAAGGGTGAGGACTCACTATCCAAAAGTTCACTGCTTCAATGGTGAAGGGTACAACCTTTTGTAGAACAGATATGCACTATATTTGATGATGAATTGTAGAGTAGACCTGCTGTCTTGATCAGTTCCAATGTATTTTAATCTTTCACTTCTTCTTCACATAGATCCTTGATGAATGAAGCACAACTGATATTCTGGATTGTACTTTTTCTATCTCTTTTCATATCATTCACATTTAGCGTTCCATAAATGAACTACTATAAGTATCTTCCTCAAAGTATGAGATCATGGGACATGTTAGAAAACTCTTCATAACATCCATGTCGGCTTAACTAATCACGCAAGCATAATTACAACTACGCAATATAAACTAAATAGACGCGATGCTTCACAAAGTCGACCTCACCAAATTAACTCTAACATTGCAATCTTGTTGAAACACATTTGGTGCCTTTAGATAACTATCTTAAACTCATAATTAAACTTGAATATACACACACATATCCTAAAGATAGGCACGACTCAAGAACTAATGCAATATGTTGGCTCTATATAGACAAACCCCAAAAACTGTAACTGTCGCTAACAAAATTACACAACACAACTGAAACTTCATATCTGAGTCTGTGTGTATGAAAAAAACATAAACAACATGTCTACAACATGAATATAACCACGCAAGACTTGATAACATTATTCTGATAAGTACATATAGAACACTACTATATATTATATAATGTCATCAATGACAAACATACAATCAACTATCTTCCAGAAGTAAATCTCCAACACCAGAGACCCCTTCTAGATGCCTTAAAATCTATGGGGAGAAGAACCATGGAGGAGAAGTTGGATCTGCCAAATTTTAGTGGAAAGATGAATGCAGATTTGGCCTTGGATTGGATAGAGGCCTTAGCAAGCTTCTTTGAGTGTGAGGACATCCATGAGAAGTAGAGGGTGAAGATGGAAAGATCCAAGTTGAAGGGAGTATCCCTAACTTGGTAGAACTTCATCCAAACAGAGAGAGTGAATAATGGGAAGAGTATGATCTCTTTATGGAACAAAATGATTGCATTGGTCAAGGAGACCTATGTGCCTAAAGACTATGGGGTACAACTCCATAGGAGGAAGAAAATCCTAAAGCAAAAGACATGGATATAGGCTCATACACCGAGGAGTTCCTAAAACTATGTATGAAGTCAAATGTGGGAGAAGATGAAGAAGAAAAGTTAGCAAGATATATGAATGGTCTCAAAGTATCCATTCAAGAGGAACTTAGCCTACATTTCCCTACCATAGTAAACAAGTGTTATTAAATGGAACTGAAGGTAGAGGAGAAGTGGAAGAGAAAACAAGAGTTTGGCAAGGGGAAAAGAAATGATAGTGGGAAGAAATTTAGAGGAAGAGGAACCTCTTGGAATAGAAGACAATATAGTGGCAATAGCAGCAGGATCCCTGACCAAGGAGACAAAGAGAATAGTGAATCAAACTTCAGAGGGAACTATAGAGGGAGAAGACCCTTTAATAGGGGAAGGACAAACATAGGAAGATGAAATGGACCACTAAGGTGTTACTACTGCAATCAATTGGGACACCATGCAGGAAGATGCCTTGAGAAGAGAAACAATAACAATCGAGGAGAAAGGAGAGCACAACTCATTCAAGAGGAAAAGCAAGAAGACAATGCAAATGCAAGGACTTAGAACAAGAGGAAGGACCATGTTTAATGATGAGAAAATTATTCCTTCAAGTACCACAAAGTCAAGAACCTCCTCAAAGGAAGAACCTCTTCCGAACAAAGATCAAATGTAATGGGAAGGTATGTAACTTACTTATAGATTATGGCTCAAATGAAAATTTAGTATCTTTTGAAATGGTTCAAAAGTCAAATCTCCCTAAGAAGCCTCATCCTTTTCCTTGCCATGTCTCTTGGCTAACAAAAGGTCAACAAACCTTAGTAATTGAACAAGCATGGATAGAGTTTTCTATAGCAGACTTTAAATACAAAGTTCTTTGTGATGTTGTTTAAATGGATGCCTCCCACATCCTTCTAGGCAGGCCTTGGCAGTATGATGTAGATGCCACACACCATTAGAGGAAAAATACCTACTCTATCACTAAAGATGGGAAAACATTCACCATGAAGCCCATGCCGGATACTAAAATAGAGAAAGAACCTACTATCATAACCATGGGTGAAAAAGAAATGCTAAAAGTTTTAAAGGAACCTGAAACTGAATCTTTTGTCCTAGTTTCCAAGCCTAAGGATAGTATAAGGTCTAATAATGATGATCCTATACCAAATGAAGTCAAGGAATTTCTTACAAAATACAGTGATGTCACTACTATGACCTACCCACAACCCTCCCTCCCTTAAGAGATATCAGTCACCAAATAGACTTGATACCTTGTTCCTCCTTACCTAACAAGGCCCCATGCAAAATGACACTAGTTCAGCATGCAGAGATTTCAAGGCAAGTCAATGAATTGTTAGAGAAAGGACTAATTCAGAAAAGTCTCAGTCCATGTGTTGTCCCATCAGTCTTAGCCCCTAAAAGGATGGCAAGTGGAGGTTATGTACTGACAGTGGAGCCCTAAACAAAATCACTATAAGATATAGGTTTCCAAACCCAAGAATGGAAGATCTACTGGACCAACTAGGTACTACTTGTTACTTTACAAATATTGATTTAAAATTAGGCTATCACCAAATTAGGATAAATCCAAGTGATGAATGGAAGATGGTGTTTAAGACAACTGAGGGATTGTTTGAGTGGCTTTTTATGCCATTTGGCTTGAGTAATGCTCCTAGTATATTCATGAGACTCATGAATGAGGTCTTCATTGATTTTATTGGCAATTTTGTGGTCATTTATTTGGATGACATTCTAATTTACATTCATAGCAAAGAGTAACATCTTGATCATGTTGAGAAAGTTTTGAAGAGACTCCATCAATAAAATTTAGTGATTAACTTGGAAAAGTGTATGTTCATGAAGAAGTAACTTGTCTTCTTAGGATTTGTCATCTCCCAAGACACCCTAAAAACGGATCCAGAGAAGGTTGAGGCAATATTCAACTGGCCTCCACCAAAGAACCAAGGTGATGTTAGAATATTTCATGGTTTAGCAACTTTTTATAGAAAGTTTATTAAGAACTTTAGCCATGTGTGTGCTCCTATGTTGGACACTATAAAATTTGGAAAGAAGACCAGATTTGAGTGGATTGAAGAAGTTGTAGATGCATTCAAATACCTCAAGAACAGAGTGGCCTAATACCCAATCCTAGTACTCCCTGACTTCAACAAGGTGTTCACTATTGAAACAGATGCAAGAAACTTGGCCATAGGTGCAGTCTTGAGCCAAGAAGGTAAGGCTATAGCATTTTTCTTAGAAAAATTGAATGATGCAAAGAAGAGGTATTCTACATATGATTTAGAACTTTATGCAATGGTACAAGCCCTAAAAAAATAGAGACACTACTTACTCCCTAAAGAATTCATTTTTTATACTAATAACCATGCATTAAGTTTCTTAAATAGTCAGGAAAATCTTGGAGTCAAACACATCAAATGGATGGAGCAGTTGCAGGCATATACCTTCAATATAAAGCAGAAAAGGGGAGTGGAAAACAAAGTGGATGATGCCCTAAGTAGAAGGGTTACATTGATTGAGGAAGTAAAACTTCAGAGTATAGGGATTGACTCCCTAAAACACCTATATGCAGATCATCTAGAATTTGGAGAAATTTTTGAGGTATGCACCAAAATGGTAGGCAAATACCATACTGATTTTTCTAATTTCCTAATTTAGAATGGACTCTTATTTAAAGGAGCCCAATTACACATTCCTAAGTGTTCTATGGGAACAAATATTATTAAGGAGAAAGAATGTGGTGGCTTAGGAGGACATTTTGGGATAGACAAAACCACTGATTTAGTGAAAAGAAGTTATTTTTGGCCAAAGATGGGGAATGAAGTCAAGAATTTTGTAGAACCTTTTTCTATTTTCCAACAAGCAAAGGGTGTATCCACTAACCAAGGACTATACCAACCCATACCAATTCCCTCTAGGCCATGGAAATCAATCTCAATGGACTTTGTAATGGGTTTTCTAAGAACAAAATAGGGGTTATGATAGTGTTTTTGTCATTGTGGACAGATTTAGCAAAATGGTGCATTTTGTTCCTTGCAAAAGCATAAATGATGCTTCCCATATAGCACATATATTCTTTAAGGAAGTGGTTAGAATCCATGGTCTACCACAAACAAAAGTATCTGATAGAGATGTGAAGTTTCAAGGTCACTTTTGGAGGACACTCTTCAAGAAATTGGGCTCAAATCTGACTTATAGTCCAGCATACCACCCACAAACAGATGGGAAAACAGAGGTGGTAAACAGATCTCTTGGAAATCTCTTGAGATGCCTAAAAAAATAGTACACCCAAAGTTGGGATATGATCCTACCACAGGCAGAGTTTGCATTTAATGACTCCATGAACAGATCCACTAGAAAGACATCATTCCAAATAGTGTATGGACTTCATCCAAAAGGCCCATTGGACTTAGTAGAGTTACCCTCTGATTTTAGAGTTAGTGTACAAGGAGAGGAATTATCCAAATTGATCTCTAAAGTTTAGAAATAAGTGAAAGATTCACTACAACAATCCACCATGAAATAGAAATCACAAGTAGACAAGAGAAGGAGAGAAGTTCATTTCAAGGTTGGAAATAAGGTATGGGCATACCTAAGGAAGGAGAGACTCCCTAAAGGTAGGTATTCAAAGTTGCACATGAAGTAAATTAGACCTTGCACCATCCTCAACAAGATGGGTGAAAATGCATATGAAATTTCCCTGCCTCCTACTTGACTGATTTCTCTTATTTTTAATATTATAGACCTCGATCCTTACAAGTGTGTTGTAGGGATCACAAGATGAATATGATGGAGACTATGTAAAAAATCTCCTACCAAGAAAACTAATAGAGTTAGACACAAATTTGGAATGCAAATTATTGAAGAAAACAAGGAAGAATAAGTACATGTAGTACTTAGTGAAATGGAAAGGACTCCCTCCAATAGATGCTACCTGGATGGCAGAGGAATAGATCCAACAACATGGAACCACTATTGACCAGTTAACCTCAAGTGGGAACTTGAGTTCAAATCTCATGGGGAGTATGGTGTAGGAACACCCTGAATGAACGAAGTTTTCCTATGGAACCTAGGGGTTCCATTAAGGTACTAAGATGCCTATAGTTATGTTAAGACATTGGGTTAATCATTAGACCCCTTTGTAAGACCATAGTTCTAAGATTGGCACCCTATGAGCCCTTGGTCAACTATTGGTCATTAATGTTCCAAAACTCTAGGAATAGTTTTTTTTTAGGTTTTTCATGTTTGGATCCACTAGGGATCACAAAAATAAGTTTGAGACCAAGTTTGGTCATCAAATTTGCAAAATTGCAAAATATGCAAAAGTTGCTCAAAAGTTGTCAAGCAACTTTTGAGTAAACTTGACAACTTTTTGTAAAAAAACTCCCAAATGGATAAATTAGTTAAAATATATTATGTAACCATTGGGAGTGCCTACAAAATTCATTTTAGGTGGGTTTTAGGCTAAAGATGTAATTTGGCATTTTGAAATCAATAAAATATAACCATTTCTCTACAAATCCTAAGTACAGTCGATCTGTATAGCTTGGTACAGACAGAAGGACATGAAAATATGAAACCAAGAGTTTTTCTTGTGAACCTTCTTCCATTTTATTTTGGTTTCATGTTTAGATCAATCATAGTTTAAAAGTTATTGAATTTGCAATCTCATTACCTGGTTTGTAGGCCCTAAATCAGGGTTTCTAAAATAATTGAGTGTAATTCCTTTTTACACCATGGGAATTCAATGACCCTTGGTGGAAATCATGTTTTTATGATTTTATTTGATAATTTTTAGGATAGGTTCATCAAAATGCATTGAGATGGAGTTACTATGATGCCCTAGGTGTATATCACTATGTATGCACCAATCCAGAATTAGGACAACAATCACAACTCTTGTTTGGGGATTCATCAGAGGCCCTAAATCGGTGGAGGAGACCCCTGTACACACCCTCACATGATCCAAGCATCATTTTTGGAATTGGATGCATTCTTAAGGCACTTTTAGTGCAAGTGGAGGCCCAATTAGCCCTAATTACAGAAGCAGTTTGGTGTGTCTTCCTGTCTCTCTTTCACTTTCATGTTTTGGGGTTTAAGTCCAAATTCTTAGGCCATAAATGGTGTTTGAATCCATAATTAGTTAAGGGGGTTATGTGGAAGAATCTCATTTCAGATCAATTTTCCTTCGGGAAAAGGCTACAAGCCTAGTCCTTGGTTTGTGAAGCAACTATGCCATATCGGTTGCAAATTAGTGAAAGAACCATTGGAACTATTTTTTAGGGAACTAAATAGACCACACCTATGAGAATAGGTCACCCTTGGTCCCATAATTCACTTTTGGGGTATTGTTGAGGATTTGGGTCAAGTGCTTGTGAAGCCACTCTTTGTAGTTGGTGTTGTAGGATTGGTGAAACCTAGTGATTAGGTTTCCCTTGGGGTTTTGGGGTTGTGATAACCTTAACCAAGTCCTTTCCCACACTTTTGATAAGTGTGAAGCACTTTGGCCCTAGAGAGTTGGGTGTTCAAGGGTACATTGCCGTATTTGAGTCATTTGGAGGCTTCCTACTGCCTACTTTGCATCAGATTAAGGAAGCTAATTCATAATGATTAAGATTTTGTTAATATATTGTTTAGTATCTCTCAACTCATTGATAACAATGTCAAGCCTCTTACAGATTTTGATCAAGATCTAGGTTTCACTCCACCTACTACTAGTGTTCAGACATTTATGCCTATTTCTACTTCTATTCGTAGTGTGTCCACCTATGCTCCACCTATCATAACAAATTCTATTCAAAACCTCAATCATGTATATGTTAGCATTCTTAACCCCTATTGTTTTTACTATTCCAAAAAGTTTTCCACGTGTTTCTTTACCTTCAGCAATTTCCACTTACAATAGTGTTCCCTTTTTATATTCAACCAATTGGTTCCCAAATTTATAGATTGAAAATTTCTAGGATAATGCCAAATTCCTTCTAAAAACTTCCCACTTGATCTGGCCAACAAATAGGATATGTTGGTTCTCAAAGCTATAACTTGAAAGAGAACCCCAAAAAACATACATCCTTCACACTTTCAAGCTAGGGTTTTGGCCAATGAACATGAACAACCAGAAAAATCAAATTCCCCTACTCTTTTGGTCCAATTATAACCAAGGTGGGTGTACCCAAATAATATAATTAACTCAAAACTCTTGAAATAAAAAAAGATTTCGCTATCAAAAAATCAAAGGTGAAAAATTGCATGCTCTTAAATTTAATTTTAACCATATTCTCCCAAACTTATAACAGTGAAATAAAATAAACTTGTTTTTAAAGTGAGGGTGAGCCATTCATGACCGATCCATGTTTTCACCATATCACAAAAAACACCCTTTAAAACATTTATGTACAACTCCATGAGACGACATGTTAATAAGTCATCACTTGCTTAATTCTATCAATGTTGATTGACCATTTTCATATCATACTTTCAGCCTAATTGAGTTTAATTCCTACCTAGGTAACCAATCAAACAAGGAAATGTATGACAACACTTCAATACAATTCTCTGTCAAACATGAAAATCAAATAGAGAAATGACCATTAACACAAGTCTTGAAAAAATTAATTGAAAATATTATCAATTTTCATAGAGGACTTGTTCTAAATATGAATCCATGACACAATGATTGAACATAAATCTAGGTCATATATATTATTTTTTATGATGACATTATACATTTTATACTAAGACCAAAATGAACTATCACCCCCCTTTTTTCCTCCTTTTTGCCTTCTATTTATAACAAGGTTGTTTTTGTTGGAAATAAGTTGAGTAACTAAGAGGGGAGGGGTTAATTAGTTACCACAAAAACAAATCCAAGTCCCTTAGATGTCTTAAACAAACTTTTCACTATTACTTGGCTAACATAGATATTCTGTTGTCACTCGATTAACAAACTAAACTTAAGATATTAACTGTGATTATCCTTTAGTGATTAAGTGTAGAAACATAAAGCATAAAGTAAATAACATGTACATAGATGACACCAATATTTAACATGGAAACCCAATTTGGGAAAACCACCAATTGCAACTAGTTAATGTTTTTCACTCTTCTGAAGTGATCCCTGTTAGGAGTCAACCATGTTAAAGGTTACAGTAACAAACTATTAGGTGTGACCCTGTTAGAGTATTTAATCATCCTGTAAGGAGTGGTCTTGTTAGAGGTCTTCAAACACTTTGAAATATAGAAATGTCACCGTGTGAGAGGATTTACAAAAGACTATTAATTATACTCTATAAAAGAGATTTGGATCACTACTACAATTGTTAGAGAGTAACAATGGATTTGACCTTTTTGATGAAGCAACTGTCTTTTCTAATTCAAATCTCTGCTCTGGTATTAAAAACTTTATCCTTAGTGATCAAATATTCTATTGTAGTTCTGTATTTTCTATCCTTAATCAGAATCCCATTTGATTTCGGCTCCACACTTCATATCACAAACTTTTGTACTTCTTACATATTACATACATTCAATCCAAACTTGACCTTATATATATGATAAGCCTTGTCAAGTTGGCTTGAATAACCTTCCAAATAAATAATAAAACTTAAGTTTTTTGGTTGCATATAACCAATTAAACATAAAATGTAAACTACTATTAGTCGGCTTACACTAAATGCATAACTCGGTTAACAATATAATCCTTCCATGCCCGACTATTGCTGTAATGCCCGAGTGAACTTAGTTAGAACTGAAAATCACTTTGGTCTTCTTTAATGCCTGAGAGAATTTGACATACGCTAACTGTGCTAGGTTTAGGTATGGACATTTGTGTAACATCATTATATTTGTGAAAACATCAATGATAATAGACAATTGAATAATTGTCATCAACAATCTCCCTCTTTGGCATTGATGGAAACACAACATCTCATAATAAAAATAATTATAGAGAAACAGACACAAGAATAGAATTTTATTAATGTCCGTAGCTTCATTCTGATTCACATCCATAAAACTCCCTTTGTCTTCACAATCTCTGAAATATAGATTTCTCCCTTTTACATTAATCTCTGTTTTTGATAAAATTTCTCCCTCTGTCATAAATAATCTCTCCTTTAATAATTCTTTGGAATCACATCAATAATCTCTCCCTCTTTGACAACCAATGGAAAAGACTCTATCCAATGAACTCTAGTGTACCTAATGTACTAATTCATATGCAATAAGCTCTGACAATCTGCATCAACATGTTAAATTTGTTTTGTAGCTCGATTGATGCATCACTAATCTGTCCATTAGTGAGCCTCAGTTAGGGGAAACACCCCTAGCTTTCCTCTAAGATACAAGAATGCATCCTTAGGTAACCATTTTTTGAATATGTCTGTAATTTGTTCTTTAGTATTCACATATTCCAACCTTACTTCCTTGTCCTCAACCAATTCTCTCAAGAAATGATACTTTATTGCAATATGTTTAGTCTTAGTATGCATCACAGGGTTCTTTGAAATGTTAATAGCACTAGTGTTGTCACAGTAGATAATAACTAGTTCTTTGATTTCCTCCTTCATACTTGACAATAGCTATTTGAACCATATGACATTTGAACAATTTACTACTGCAACAACATACTTTGCCTCTACTGTAGACTGACAAATGCATTTCTGTTTCTTTCTTGTCCAAGAGAATAACCAATTTCCAAGAAATAATGCTCCACCACTTGTTCTCTTCATGTCATCAACACTTCCTTCCCAATCAGCATCAGTAAAAGTCTTCAAGTCAAAGTTTCATCCTTTATTATACTATATTCCATACTCTTTAGTACCCTTAAGATATCTCAGAATCCTTTTGATATCCATCAAATGATTCTCTCTAGGATTAGCTGAAAAACTTGCAAAAATACCAACTTCTAATGCAATATCAGGTCTAGTGTGAACATTGTATTGAAGTTTACCTATCATGGATATGTAGGTAGTCTAATTTACCTCCTTTGAGTCCTCATCCTTAGACAATTTATATCCAGTAAACATAGGTGTCCCAACTAGTCTGGAATCTTCCATTCCAAATTTCTTTAGTATCTCTTTGATGTATTTATATTGAGTAATTTAGATACCATCTTTCATATGATGAACTTGTAAACCCAAAAATAATTTTATTTCTCCAAAAATAGACATCTCAAATTCCTTACTCATATCTTTGGAGAATGCTATCCATAAATCATCATGTCCATTAAATAGTATATCATCAAAAAATACCTCTGCTAATAATATCTTGTTCTGAGGTCCTTCTTCGATGTACAAGCTAATATTATCATTAGTTCTTTGAAATCCAATACTTATCAAGTAACCATGCAATCTTTCATACCATTTTTTAGGAGCTTATTTCAATCCATATAAGGCTTTGTGCAATTTTTAAACCATTTCCTTTTGTTAGGATCAACAAAACCTCTAGGTTGCTCAATATAGACTTCCTCTTCCAGGATTCCATTCAAGAATGCAGATTTTACATCCATTTGGTATACCTTGAATCCTTTATGTGTAGCATATGCTAGAATAATTTTGACTCCTTCAAGTCTTGCAACAGGAGAAAAAATTTCTCCATAATCAATACCCTCTTCTTGAGCATATCCTTTACACACTAATCTTGCTTTGTTTATGGAAAGTTCACCTTTTTCATTCATCTTGTTTATGAAAACCCACTTACTACCAATCACATTTTTGTCTTTTGGTCTAGGTACAAGAGTTCAAGTTTTGTTCTTTTCTATCTTCTCAATCTCTTCATTCATGGCTTTTATCCAGCTTTCATCATTCAATGCATCTTTAATGGTTCTAGGTTCAATTTCACTAAGCAAACATGTACCTTTATTTTTTTCCTTGTCATTATACCTCCTGTCTGATCTCCAATTATTTTCTTAGGTGCATGATGCCTTCTAACATATTTTGTAAGTATAGGTTCCTTCCTCTTTGATTCTAGGCTTGTTCCACTTGGTTCACCATGTTCAAACATTATATTCTTCTCTTCTTTTGGATACTAGGGTTCTACTATCTCAGACTCGGGTGCCTCTACCTGAGACTCAGGTGCCTTTTTCTGTGACTTGGTTCCCTCTATCTGTGATTCAGTTTCTTCAGTCTAAGACTCAATTTCTTTAGTTAGCATCTCAGGTTTCACAGGTTGCAACAAGGTTTTTTCTGATGAATTGAGTGGTAGACATGGTTTTTGTCCAATCACCATTGCTTATGTCTTTGGTATAGTATTAGGTTCATAATACACAAAGTTCATGTAGTCCTTGGGCTGTTTACTACTCTTTTCTTCACTTCTCTCTACAAATTCATCAATCTTTACATGCACACTTTCTATGACTTTATGAGTAGAAAGATTCAAACATTTAAATGCTTTGTTTTTATAGTAGTAGCCTAGGAATATACCTTCATCATCTTTTACATAAAATTTTACATTTCTTGCTTCCTTCAAGATGTAACATTTACTTCCAAATAATTTGAAATAAAGAAAATTAGGTTTATAGCCATACAATAATTCAAAAGGTGTCTTCTCAGTACCTTTCTTTAGTTGAACTATGTTCAAGATGTGAATTGCACTGTTGATGGATTCCTTCCAGTATTTGGTAGAAACATTCTTTTCAATCATCAAGGTTCTTGCACAATCCATAATAGATCTGTTTCTTCTTTCTTCTATACCATTTTGTTGAGGTGTACTTGGGGAAGATGCTTGTCTCTTGATTCCTCTTTCATTTCAGAATTCAAACTCATTAGAAACAAATTCACCTCCTCTATCAGATCTTAGGCATTTAAGTTTATTTCATATTTCCTTCTCAACTTTGGCAAGGTACTACTTAAACTTTTGAAAAGATTCTGATTTTTCTTTGAGAAACATAACAGTTATCATTCTGGAATGGTCATCAAAAAATAGAATGAAATACTTCTCACCTATGTAACTTGTTGTTCTGAATGGTCCACACAAATCAGTATGTACCAACTCTGGAAGACTTAATCTGTATTGTAATTTTTTCTTTTGAAACAAGTTTTGCCCATCTTCCTAATTTGACATTATTTGCATATTTCCAATTCAGGTTTCTTCAAACTAGGAATATCTCTTACTCTTTTGTTCTTTCTTATGTTGACTAGGTTATCAAAATTCACATGACATGACCTTTTATTCCATAACTAGCTTTCTTCTACTTGTGGAATAAAACATGAACTTTTAGTGAGATCAAGATAGAATAGATTACCTTTTTTTTGTCTGCCAGTTCCAACTAGGTTTCCCTTACCATCCAGGAGCTTGGGCTTACCATTCATGAATTCTACCTTGAAGCCAATGTTATTGAGATGTGCCACACTTAGTAGATTATGCCTTAGTCCTTCAACCCAATAATAATTATCACATTTGATTCCTTCAGTTAGAGCAATACAACCTTTACCTTTCTCATAGCAAGGTTCATCATTCCCAAAACTGACACTCCCACCATCATAGTGCTCAAGATGTTCAAATTTAGTTTTATCACCATTCATGTGGTGAGAAAAACTATTATCAATTATCCAAGTGTCATTCTTTTTAATATGAGAGTAAAGTGTTGTATTTTCATTATCTTTGTTGTCTGACTCATCCTTAATAGTAAAGTAAACCATTTCATCTTCATCTTCATCACTATCAGAATCTTTTGCAATATAACAAGATTTATTACCTTTGTCCTTGTATATTTTGTAACTTTTGAAATCTTTCTTTCCTTTGTACTTGTTGAACTTTTTCTCACCTTTGTCTTCTTTGTTTGGACACTTAGTAGCAATGTGACCAACCTCATCACATGAAAAGCAAATCAATGCTATTCTTCCTTTGTACTTTCCTTTGGTAGTCTTTTATCAAGTAATGCTTCAATGATTTCCAGATCTTCATCATCAGAATCATCATCACTATCAATTTCAATCTATTTTCATTTTGAGTTTCTATCCACCCTACCAAGGTTTAATTTAGCTTTGAATGCAGACTCAAATTTCTAGGATCAGGAGAATAATTATCAAAATTGTCCAACTCAAAAGATGTAAGCCTTCCAACCAATACATCTAGAGTTATATCACTACTGCACCTCATCTCTTGAATAGCTAAAACTCTAATTGTATAGATAGGAAGTAAATTTCTCAATACAATACTAACCACTATTTTGTCTTCAATTGTTCCACTGGAAGCTTTGATGGTACTGACACTTTTCTTGAATCTTTCACTATACTTTGTAATGTCTTCTCCTTCTTTCATTTTCATTTGATCAAACTGACCTCTGAGACTTTCTACTTTGGCTATCCTTACATTTTCATCTCCTCCATGTATATCATCTAGTTTCTTCCACATATCATAGGCAGTAGGGTAGTCCTTAACTTCATCAAATTTGGAATAAATGAGTGAAGAAGCTATATCAATCATCATTATGTTATGATTCTTCATGTCCACCATTTGATCCACAGACATAGGTCTCAGTGGTTCCACATACTTGTGATCTAAGAATTTAAAACAAATATCACCAATAGGTGATAGATGTAGCATCATTAAATCTTTCCATGCATCAAAGTTGTCTTTGTTAAGCTTGGGGATCTCCCTTTTGTAATACATCTCTGATCTTTAGCTTAGGCCTTGAAACCTTCCTTAAAGCACCAAATGCTCTGATACCAATTATTGGAAATGAGTTGAGTAACTAAGAGGGGAGGGGTGAATCAGTTACCAAAAAAACAAATCAAAGTCCCTTAGATGTCTTAAACAAACTTTTCACTGTTACTCGGTTGACATAAATATTCTGTTGTCACCTGGTTAACAAAGTAAAATTAAGATATTAACTGTGATTATCCTTTAGTGATTAAGTGTAGAAACATAAAGCATAAAGTAAATAACATGTATAGAGATGACACAAAGATTTAACTTGGAAACCCAATTTGGGAAAACCACCAATTGCAACTAGTTACTATTTTTTACTCTTCTGAAGTGAGCCCTGTTAGGAGATAACCCTGTTAAAGGTTACAATAACACACTATTAGGTGTGACCCTGTTAGAGGATTTAATCACCCCTATAAGGAGTGGCCTTGTTAGAGGTCTTCAAACACTTCAATGTAGAAATGTCACCTGATGAGAAGATTTACAAAATCCTATTAAGTCTACTCTGTAAAAGAGATTTGGATCACTCTTACAATTGTTAGAGAGTAACAATGGATTTGACTTGTTTGATGAAGCAATTGTCTTTGCTAATTCAGATATATGCTCTGGCTTTAAAAACTTGATCCTCACTGATCGAATATTCTATTGCAGCTCTGTATGTTATGTCCTTAATCAAAATCTCATCTTATTTTGCCTCCACACTTTATATCACAAACTTTTATACTTCTTACATCTTACATACATTCAATCTAAACTTGACCTTATCTATACATGATAAGCCTTGTCAAGTCATCTTGAATAAACTTCCAAATAAATAATAAAAATTAAGTATGTCGGCTACATATAACCAATTAAACATAAAATGTAAACTACTGTTAGTTGGCTGACACTAAATGCATAACTCAGTTAACACTGTAATCCTTCGATGCCCGACCATTACTGTAATGTCCGAGTGAACTTGGGTAGAACTGAAAATCACTTTATTCTTCTTTAATGCTTGAGAGAACTTGACATACACAGACTGTGCTCAGTTTAGGTATAGAAATTTGTGTAACATCACTATATTTGTGTAAACATGAATGACAATACACAATTGAATAATTTTCATCAACAATGGTTTCCCCTTTATAGTCATGGAAAGTGACAAGCTTCCAACCATTTTATATTTACATCACATCAAAACCCTAAACATATTTACAAAGATGATAATCCTAGAATAATATAGTATCATAATGGCCTTCAAAAAGGTGATAATCTATTGATGTGAATTCCAGCAAGCAATCAGTCCATTTCATCATTAAACTGCTCAGGGTGAAAACCAAACTCCTCAAAGATAGCATGCACTTCTACCTTATCTTTCTCCACTTCCAATTCAAAAATGTCACTCTGATACCTAGTGTAATAGGTGGAAAGGTCCCAAGTAGATGACATTAGACTGTTCAAGATGTCAAATTGATCTTCCTCATCGAAATCCAAGTTTGGCTGAAAAACAAGGTGTGGATTTTCATTTGATGACCCCTCAACTATAGGAAGACCCATTATGTTTTGATTATTGGTAAAAAAAAGTTTTTAAGGGACCCAAAACCCTTCAAATCATATAATTACAAAGATAGGAAGTATTATCAACAAAAAAAAGAAGCTAAATCAACAAACATCCCATAGGGACAACACAGATGACCAAAAAAGGAAAGCGAAAAAAACTAGCAAAAAGGATAGAAACCAGCCAAAACACTAGCTCAGGTACTAGCACTCATTACACCAAAAGACCCATTATGCTAATCAAAATATAAATCATGAATTATTATGTGTTACACCACAACCACCACCAAAATCATTTTATAATGAAAATATTTACCAACTTTGCAAACCATATTAATCCTTGAAATCATGTTTCACATAAGGTGGTCTACCTTGGAAATGCAAATGTTAATGAATTACAACTCATCTTTTATAGCATTTTCTCTTCTTGATGTCTTGTCAAAAAATATTCGCCTGGATTATGCACTAACGAGTTACTTGCAGCCATCAATAAACCCCATTAATATTGATGCAGGAGCATCCTGGGTGTAAGGGCAATCTTGCATCACCCAAAAATATGTGGTTTTTTTCTATTCAATAAGGGCTATTTTGTACAAAGCTGCTATTTTTGGAAACTTGCTATTTTTAGTAAGTTGGTCATACAATCTCAGAATGTTCTGATTTTGCATGTGGAGGTTCATCTCAGTCAT